>JBBPCS010000330.1:7606335-7659914 GCA_037974645.1 Hollardia meadi
GTCAAGCTTTCTAACAAAGTATGGCCCATTTGATAGTTTATTCCATACTTTGATATCGATATGGCGGATGAATTTGGAGCATGATTAAACTTGAGCTGAACTACGTGTGCACACCTGCCGGCCAATCAGAATTGAGTATTTACCCAGACCATGGTATAACCAATGTTAATTAGTGGGCATTAGAGGTACTGGTATAGGTGGATTTTGTTACCTGGACAGGCTAGCCGTTTCCCCCGTTTCCAGTGTTTTGTGCTAAGCTAAGCTAACCTAACCAGATGCTAGCTTCATATTTACTCTACAACTATTCTTTAAAGTGTTGCGATAAAGACATTTTTGTTTTTTCCTTTAATTAAATCATTCTGGATGTTTTAACTGTATGGTTTATATGTTGAAGTGACAATTTGGGACAATTAAAAAAAATATATATATATTTCTGACAACAAAAAAATGGAGGTTGTGAGGTGGCTGAGCAAATGTAATTTGTTGGGTCTGGAATGTTAAGATTACTACTCAGTCCTGGGTTTTACATATGTACCAACAAGTTGATAGCACTGTACATCTGGGAAATGGGAACATTTTCTCCATCCTCCCTCATAAAACCTTCCCATATAGTGGAGTTAACATCCAGGAGTGAAAAGTGGAGGGGTGGCTGAGGGGAGACTGTGGTATGATCGCATCTCTGCTGCCTTACTACCAGCTCAGACAGGTCTCAACTGGCTGCTTCTCCACATTGGAAAGCCTGCTGAGTCAAAACAGCTGACATCATCCCGTAGGAAGCCGGGAAGCCTTATTGCAAGGTGAGACTTGGGCTACAAAAATATGCTTTGATCCAAATGGGGCCCACAGGAAGGTCTTTCCATGTGTCGGTGCTGGCTTTGAAGAGAGAATGAGAAGATGCTGCTGATATACAGGCCTTTGTGAAATGCAGGCCACATAGTAAAACTGTGTGATTTATGTTGTGCATGGAGATTCTCCAAGCCTAAGGGATATAGAGCATATAGGTATGAAAATATGTAATATAAAGTATGATTTCAAATGGTAAAACACAATCACATCTGGCCATGCATCATAATGGCTATGAGGACAAGTAAGGACAGTTAAAACGGAGAGACACCCTATCTAGTCCTTTCTAGGTCAATTGAGGTAAGGCATTCATCTTTACACACAGTGAGCATCCATATTTCATATGACTGGACTGCCACCGTGTGGTCATTTGTGAGCACTGCAACACAGCACAACCTGTGATCCAACTCCATTTCATTTAAAGCACTGCATTACAATAATTGTATAAGGAAATGGGCACAATTTGTTGACATGGATTTATCTGAAATTTAACATGATTCACCTTTATTGAAACACCTTCGATTTTAAAACCATACGACAAATAAAGACAAAGTGGTAGTTTGGACACACAAGAGAAATACAACAATGACCAACATACTGAGAGCACAAAGTGTCTTTGTTCTTGTCCTTTAATCCATGATCCACTGCTGGAGCGGCTTTTGTTGCGTCTAAGTGGCAGTAGTCGCATTAAGTGTATGTTGTGGACAATATTTAAAATGAACGGCTTCAGATGTGCAGAAATTCCAACTGTTCTTTCTGATTCGCTCCCATTGGTCATAGTTTTTACATCAAAGCTCCCCGTGTGGACTTGTGGTCGTCTCAGATGCTTCTGACTCTCTCTCCGTTTCTGATGAGAAAGACAGCACAAACAAATAATAATAATAATTTACTAAATCCACGTTTAATATTGATAATATTATTGTGAAAATATAGCAGTTTCATTTTCAGCTGAATTCTGGCATTACCCATGTATTTTTTATAACTGTAAAGTTTACTTTTAGTTTGTTTCAGTGTTCCATTCATTAAACTTTGTCGTGGACAAGGTAAATTTTATGTCAAAGAATTATGAAAAATATACATGTGATTACAAAAAAGGTTACTGCTAAGAGGACACTAATGCTCACCTGGCTGTAGAGTTTGGACACACTTGCCGTCTTGCTCTTCATAGCCACCGGAGCAGACGCACACATAGCTTCCTGTAGTGTTGATACACTCCTGGTGCTCCTCAGTGCATGCAGACTCTGGCTGGGAGCACTCGTCCATATCTGGAAAACACAATTCAAAACCGATACACCGACCTGACTCAAAGTTTTCTCCTCTGATGATGTCACCCCATACAGAAAGTCATCAGCAATCAGTGGTAACATAGAATTAACATAGAATTCGTAGAATTTAAAGGATCAATCTGGTATTATTCCAGATGTTTCTTCCATTAAACAAATCCCATTAAAAAAAGCAGCAAAAGACCAAAAATGTATTGATCATTCAAACAAGTGTTGTTTGTGTATTAAAAACCTGACTTTAGGGTTGCAGTGGTATACTTGTTTCACCGTGGTATGAAAATGGACTTCTATCATACCAAGTATATTTGTTTATCAATGAAACTGAATTCAAGATTCACGAAGAAAGACTCAAGAAAGATGTACTATATTATACTGTATGGTATTAGTGTTATTAAAATGTTTCAAGTTCATATCAAGTTTCATTTCTGTCAGGACATAATATTTTGTGAAATTAAAATAAAGTGTTTGTTCAACAACAAAAAAACAACAACTTCTGTTTTCATTCCTTTGAGGCTCATTATAACTGATAATCTTGTACCGTTCAACACCACCTGATATCTTATTCTTCTGAGCCACAGTCAGGCTCAGAGAGATGGTGAACACTTGATTTTGGTGAACATAGGCAATGTAGGTCAATTTGGTTCCATCACATTTACCGTCCTGGTGCCATAAATAGTTACTAGTCTGTATAAATCAATCAATTGGCAGCTGAAAATATACACATAAATATACAAATATGTATATTTGTCACCTGTTTTATAGACTTCATGGCATTTGTAAACAATTAAGTTAAAGAATAATGTCAGACTTAACTCGTAACTTCAATGTTTAGCTCACATAGGTTAATATTGAAGTTTTAAACAAAGGGAATAAAAGGGACAGCTCACCCCAACATTAAAAATGCAAAAAATTTTCTCTCTTGCCTGTAGTGCTATTTATCCATCCAGATTGTTTTGGTGCGAGTTTTGGAGATATCGACTGAAGATATTTCTGCCTTTTCTCCAGTATAGTGGAACTAGATTGCGCTTCACTTGTGGTGCTCAAAGCACCAAAAACTAGATTTGAAAAAACTCAACAGCAATGTCTCTTTCCAGAAACCATGACCGGGTTACTCAAGATAATCCAGACCTTGTTGTGAGCAGTTTCATGTAGGAACTATTTTCTATTATTTTTTTATAAAGGAGTGACACCTTTTATCCAAATAGTAAATTATTCACATCATACCTGTGCAGGTGCCCTCTGTGTCTTGGTAGCCGCTAGCACAAGCCTGACACTTATCAGGACCGGCTCCAGTGCAGCCGGAGCACACTGTGTCACAGGCTGTTGAGGACAAATACAACCAACGACTTTCTATTAGGAAAATATCTCTTAAAAATAATTAAATTAAGAGGAAAATTCTGGTTTGACAAATTTGATGATGCATTTTATAAACATTCATGTGAAATGTTTTGTGTACACCACCATAGTGAAACATTGGAGAGGGGAATTTTATACATGATAGAAGAATTACATTAGGAATCTTTTTTATTTAACGACACAGTAACTACTGTTGGGTTCAAATCTTACAGATCAAAATGTTGTGCTTTGGCGGAGAGTCATTACCCTTGCAGGAGTAGGAGCCGTCCGTGTTAAGGCAGTATTGATCGTCTTTACATGGAGAAGCATCTGTGGAGCACTCATTTACATCTGGAACACATGACACATAGATGGCAGTGAGGCAGGCGGTGGTGTACACAGATTTTAATCCACAGAGCATTCTTTATGCATTTTACCACGTCAGGTTGAAAAACAACCTGTAGTGAATATTCAATTCACTACCGGGATCGGTCCACAAACACCTCACAGTATTGATGTATTTTTTTTCTGAAACGAGTGCAAGTCAAGTCTGGAGGCGAGAGCTTTGCATCTAATTAGGAGTAAACAGTCAAATGTGACAAATTACATAGAAAATACAGAATGATTAACTGGTGTCTGCTTCCAAAGTACAACTCTGCTGCAAGCACTAGTATTTCCACTTAACAGGCAACCTGCACGATTAACATACAATTATAGCTTTGGGACAAATTCTTTCTGTGCTGGCATTAATATTCAATTCAGACTTATTCATATTTAAATCTAAGAAGATGGTAATCTGCATTGATTTCAAATGAGAAAAATACTTTATTTTAAATAAATCTTTCTACATTTAATACAAGAATTTGCACCTTTTTTTTTAAAACTTATGAAAAACTTATTTTCGTCTGCAATAATAATAATATAGAAAATAAAGCAAAAATCTAGTTAAACTAGAACTACCACCTCACTATTATATGCCTTCACCAACCACTCAAGGTGCAGTTTATATCAAGTCTCTAAATTTTAGAGTCTCTAATAGCGAGTTAGTTGGTTCATGGTCAGTAGTTTTGTTGGCAACTCTTATGTCTCTCTTTTGAAGTATAAAAATTGGATTTGTATTTGTTTTATATGCATTTTCCCCCCTGACTTCCACACATCAGGTTATATATAAAATCATAAGGGAACAGTATAAGGTTTATAATAAATCTTAACTTTATTGCAATTGACTTTGAAATTGTTTCTTTTATGTAATTTGCATGTGGTTTCCAGCATGATTTATTATCTATTATAACTCCAAAATTTTATTTCAATTTCCACATCATTCATCGGGAGTTCGCTTTGTGTATTTGTTGCAGGATTTCCAGGATCGTGAATTTAGTCTTATTAGAATCAAACCAACATTTTTATTGGTCCTCTTACCAACGCAAGCTTCCTGGTCGTCCTCCTCCCAGCCTTCTTTGCACTCATCACAGTCTTGATTGGTTGCTCCAGTACAGGTTTTGCAGGACGAATGGCATTCTGTAGGAGGAGGTGAAGCACAAATTCAAACTGGCAGCAGATTTATCACTCACAGCTTTCCTCGTGTGTATATGTAAGAGAGAAAAGGCCGGTGGTGCGACAGCAGCTGCTTGTTTGGTCTGCGTGTGTTCAAGTGTACCTGTGCACAGAGAGAAGGTGTCGTTCCTCACTTCGTTGAAGTGGCCGTCGATGCAGTCCAGGCAGAACTCCCCTTTATAACCGTGGTCACAGCTGCACTTTCCGTTCCCTCCGCGAGTCCCGTCGCCGTCGCACATCCCGTTTCCATGGCAAGGTTTGTCAGAGCCCCCGGCACAGGCTTCAAAACAGAAAATCATATATTACTTCCAACATCAATTACACTGCCATAGGTTATTGTATTTGTATTTTGTTTTTGTTTTTTGCTACAGAAACAGAACCAATGTACTAGTTTATGAAAAGCTTTTTCCTCACCATTGCAGTCCGGCCCAAATGTTCCCTTTGGACAGCACACTTTGATAGTTTCAATGCAGAACCATTTATGTAGATCAGGATGTTTTGTTTTCCTGCATTGCAACAGGAAACAAAACACGAAAAGATGAGGTTTTGGACATTTTACTAAGTGAAACAGTCCTCATGTCAGTGTGCCTGATGATGCTGGCAGGGAATCAATTGATCCGCCTTTTATTTTATGTTCAAGTGTTGTTAAATCAACAGGTGAAATCGAACCAGCTTGCCACCGTGGCCGCCTCTGACAACATCTGCATTAGCCAACACCCACCTCTTGAACCACCAGGTTTCGAAATGCTCCTCGTGCTCCTCTACCATGCCGTTGCACTCAAAGCTGCTGCTGTCGCACAGCCCCTCCACGATCTCCATCAGCCGGATCTCGCTGTATAGGAGAAACGAGATGCAGGGATAGAAGTTTAACAGGGGCGGAGGTAGAAACGAGTATGTGCTGCCACATGTGACAAAAAAGGAAGTGTTGCATGGAACTTAGTAAATGCAAGAAACAGTTACTTCAGGTAGGCCTTCCAAACGTGGGAAATTAACACCCTACACCTGCTAAATGCTGCATGCCCATTCTACCAATCACACAGTCACCTATAAATTCAAATGCACTTCGCTTATCTAAAACTTTGACCCACTTGTGCAAATTAGGCAAACACAGCTCTCTGACCAGCTTCTGTGGCAGGGTGACCTGAAGTTTGGACCGGACATGCTGCACCATCTCACCTCGTCTCATATTTAGACAGTTTTCTCTCCTCCCAGGCTGTGTTGCCTCCGCCAAAGTTCTGCTTTGCTGTTCTGTCAAAGCCCTAAAAACAAAATAAAACAGTCAGTTTGTACAGAAAGAAAGGGGTAAGGGTCTGATAGAACTTAAAGCCATTTAAGGCATTAGGCAGCACTTGAGGTAGCAGGAAACACACACATATATAGTCAATAAAACGAAAAACAAAGGAAATGATAGGTTTAGTGATGCTCGTTTACCTTGCTGAAGTTATCAGTAATTTGCTTACAGGTAGAACATGCGCTTTTTAGATCCCTCTTGGCGTCGGTGACTTGAAAAAGTAAAACAAGAGTAATACAAGACAATAGCAGCAGTAGCCGCAGCTCTGGACGGATGGACAGCATCTCAGCCAGTCAGTTTAGACAGAGTTTCATATCAGGACACTCACAAGCAAGCTTTCTACTAATATTAAAGTGCTGCACGGTCCGGCCACATCTAAGCGGGCCGTTCTTAACATTAAATCTAAGTTAGCGTTATCTATGCAAAGCACAACAAAGCAGTATTTACATGCCGGGTGTAGAAAAGAACGGTGCGATTTTAGATTTCCGCGTCAGCCTCTTGGGAGAATTGTGGCTTGCGCTGATTTGCTCGGATTTCCTGTCAATCAAATGTACAACCAATTACAAGCCGCCACGCGCGGGACAAAAAGGTCCTTCCCCACGTGGAAAATTCAAGAATTCTACCACTAATATTTAAAATAATTTAGTTTTTCATTTTTGGTTACATATTTGATACAAATTCTAAACAACATCTTAACCGCATAAGTAGACAAAGAAAGGTAATCACTTTTAGCGATATGAAAAGATGTTATGTCGCTCGCTTCCTGTTTTGACCGGAAGTGATATGTATCTCTCAGCTGTCATGGCTGAGAAGGGGAATGTTTTGGGGCTGCCACTGCTGTTTTTATTAATAGCTGTGGCTCTCTTGCATTTATTAATTTGTCCGTTCACTAAAGTTGAGGAGAGTTTTAACCTACAAGCGGCGCACGACATTCTGTATCACAGACTTAACGTTGACAAGGTAAGCAGGTGTTATAGATGCAGGCACAAGCTAGCTATGCTCAAGCTAACTATGCACACCACCAGTGAATGAATTATTTTCCAAACAAACATTTGTGAAACCGTTGCACAAACCATTCATGCAACAGTTACATTAACCCAGTTAGTGTGTTTTAGAGGTTCACAGTAAAACACAACAGTCTCAAAGTTAAATTAATGCAATACAAAGCCATGAGTAATATTTAAATAAATAAATAAATAAAAATAAATAAATAACTATAAGGAAACTTGTAAAGCCAACAGAAGCATGATGTAGTCAGAGACATGAATGAGTTATGGTCCATGTAATCTTACTGCTTTCAAAATGTTCTTATTAGAAACAAAAATGAGTGTCAGTTTTATTTGTATATACCCCCAAATCATACACTTGTCGTATTGTCACACTACATTGCAGTATACACTGTTACACACATTATATACATACTGTTTTTTTTCCCTCTAAAACATATAGGCATTCGTCTTCTTAAGTATTCAAGAGATTTATTCAAATCTAAGAGAATTGAGAAAACAGCTGGTAAAAACAGGCTCAGATCCATTTAGTAGCTGTTTTGGAGCTTCTGATCACCGTCCTCTTTCATCAGTTTGCTCCAAAAAAAGAAATAAAACTATTAGGTTGTGGCTGTATTAGTGTTGTTTAAACAAGAGCCTGTCCTGTCTTTTCAGTATGACCATCATGAGTTCCCTGGTGTGGTGCCTCGGACTTTCCTTGGCCCCCTGTTTCTCTCCATGCTCTGCTCCCCTGTGGTGTTTCTGTCCTCTCTGCTGGATGCACCCAAATTCTACACACAGCTAACAGGTAAACCAGTAATATCTTGTAGTATCATTGGTACTTTTGATCCACTAATATGCCAAAAACAGTGTTGTTTTTAAACAGTTTCAACAAGTGCGCTCTCTTGATGTGTTTGCGTGCAGTCCGAGCTTCCCTGGGATTATGTGTTATCGGTGCACTGTGGCACATGCAGAGGGAGGTGAGAAGGCAGTTTGGCTCCACAGTTGCAGTTCTCTTCTGTCTGACATGTGCTTCTCAGTTTCATCTAATGTTCTACAGCACCAGGACACTCCCTAATGTATTTGCATTGCCAATAGGTAAGACATATTGGTAATAATCATCATAATCCAGAGATTTTGGATTAAGCTTTCACTTTTTGGAGTAAATGTACAAGTGACATGATGCCAAAACATTTTTCTTCCCAGTGCTGTTGGCATTCACATCTTGGATGGCTCAGAAATACGGCCGGTTCATCAGCCTCTCTGCTGTAGTCATCATTGTGTTCCGATCAGAGCTCTGCATCTTCTTGGGTCTCATGTTACTGGTATCACTGTTGAGCAGGAAGCTGGGACTGCTGCAACTGCTTTACTATGCTGTTCCTGCTGGCATCTTGTCCCTAGGTGAGTAGTGAATGCACAGTGTGTCAATAATACATACTCAAAAAACAATAAATTGTCCAAACAGTTTTTAATTTCCTTTGTGTTTTACAGCTCTGACGGTGTCCATTGACACCTTCTTTTGGAGGCAGCTTTTGTGGCCTGAGGGGCAGGTTTTGTGGTACAACACTGTTCTCAACAAAAGTTCTAACTGGGGAATATCCTTTCAGTCACTCAAGTCTACTCCCACTTATGTTTAGCCATCACTTGTGCCTTTACTTTCATCATCAAGGATGATCTCCACCGTCCAGTTCTCCTTGACTCTTTTCTCCCCAGTAAACCTCTCCCTTTCTGTGGTACTTTTATTCTGCTGTGCCCCGTGCCCTGGGCTGCACGCTGCTCTTCGTCCCCTTCGGCCTTATTGATAGGCGGATGAGGCTGCTGCTGCTGCCCACCGTGGGTTTCATTCTCATCTACTCACTGCTGCCCCACAAAGAGATGCGCTTCATCATCTACACTTTCCCTGTGCTCAGCTTGGTGGCTGCCCGAGGCTGTTCTTTCATGTAAGTCGAAACATATTTACCCAATGCTTACATTCAAAAATACAGGACAGGAAATGATAATAGTATGACCGAATATGACCTATAGACTACAGAAATCATCTGGAAGATAGAGAAAGTTGCTAAAGTGGTAGTTTGGAGCGCACAACCAGCAGCAACACTTTGTATATTGGACTTGACTGGTGGTTGTTGATTATTTTTTTCTACTAATATAGATACGAAGCATATATTCCAAATATTGTTACAAGTGCCACTTATGTGTGTGTGAGATTAGCTGCTCTTTTATGTGAGACGCTGCAAAAACTAATGCTCACGTTCTTCTGTCTTTGTGCTTTAGTTTGTGCAACTACCAGAAATCCTGCATGTATAAACTGGGCTCTGTGATCGTGGTTGGCCAGCTATTGACCAATACAGCGTACTCTAGTGTTTGTCTCTATGTTTCCCACCACAACTACCCAGGGGGGCGTGGATTGCAGGAACTCCACAGGCTGTTGCCAGTCACAGCAGGTTAGCACTTTTTTTTTTGTTACTTATAAAACAAATCAAAAACGCAATTAATTCCTTCCACCTTTAAAAGAAGCCGATGAGGCAGTATTTAAGATTTAATAATTGAAAATGTGGAACATACAAACATATGTGCTGGTAGTATGCAATTTTGGGGCTTGTTCTTAGATTGCCTTTTACTTTTAATGTTTTCTAAGTTGGCAAGTATCCCAACTAATGTACACAAACCATGTTAGTATGATTTACTATATTTATCGTGCATTAAGACAAAAGAATCTTTGCTATTTCACTTTGTCATTAATCATACAAAATACTGTACACTAATATAATTACAGAAAACATTGTTACACAATCTCTGTCCTCTCAGATGTCTTTATTCATATCGACACTTACGCTGCTGAAACTGGAGTTTCTCGTTTCTTGGAGCAGAACAGAAACTGGAGGTTAGTGCATTTTCCAATGCTTTGAACTAATATTTGTCCAAAAAAGGAACCTATCACCAGTATTATCGCATTTGAAACGGTATCACTTATATTTCTTTTAACAGATATGACAAACGTGAAGACCTGAGCCTCACAAATCCTGAGATCAAAATGTACTCACACCTACTGATGGAGGCTAATGTCAGCAAGATAAAGCTGCTGCAGGACACTCATCAGCCCCTGGCCTTCATAGAAGGTTATAAGAACATTGCTTTCAACATGTTTCACTTCCCTCCTGTCACCGTGCGATTGGAGAGAAAAACTGTGCTGATGGAGAGAAAGACTGCAACCAGGCAACCAAAAGGACTTTAATAGGAATGATTTGATTTAGTTTATATTTTTTAGTGACCAAAATCAAGTGTTCTCAATGGTTACATTGCAATGTTAAGGGTATTTTTCCTGGTGTAACAAGAGTAGCATATAAATCATGACTGCGATTCAACTGCTGGCATGTTACCCAAGGAGAAAAATGTTTCATCGAATTGTCATAAATCTTTTCTGATGTTTAAAATGTTACACTAGTTAAAAGTGTGTAATGCATTGCATCAACAGTTTTCTATTTTTTTTTTAAACCTCAGGCTGTGATTATTATATTTTGTAGATAGATTTAATGAATAAAGCTGAAACTGAATGACAATTTCCTGAATTGGACTTTTATGTTTTAGGCCTGCAGATGACTGTGATGGTCTAAACATTAAGCATATCTCTATAGATAACCAAATAAAAAACCCTCTGCAATACTGCATAAGGAAAACCTTTATTTACAAATGACCACAAAATTTGCATGGTTCCAGTCTCAATGCTAAAACATTTATCAAATTAGGTTCAGAAGTAATTTAATATAAAAATGTACAGTACATTGTTTTACTAAATAATAAACCCATAATTTAATCCCCTGGACATAAACTTAAATTGTGCTTAAGAGACAAATTTTTATATTCCAAACAAACTGCTTATTCTGAAAATACAGCAATATTATACATCATCTTATTAAAAACATTTAAGCAAGTTTAAAAAAAGGTCTATTTCTAAATGACAGTACCATGAGCCACAAATTCACAATGAAAATTAAATAACATTAACTTAAAACATCTTTCAGTCACAGCATTTCTTTTTGGGCCATGTTTTCATCATAGACTGTATAAAGAAGTGGACGTAGCTCCCGGGTCTGAAAAATGAAGCTCTGCCCTCTCGTCCAGACATGGTCACTTCTGTTTGCAAAAAAATCAAGATGGCGTCGGCCAAATTGCCAGACTCGAGGCTTCAAAACGGCAGTCCATAAACCAATGGGTGACATCACGGATGCTGCGTCCACTTCTTTTATACAGTCTATGTTTTTCATTCAGAAAATTCCTCTGCATCTATCTTTAATACATAGACATCAAAAAGCATCTTGACGTGATCTGCGCAATTTAACAAAAATATTTACAGCATTTAGACCTGAAGTAGTTTTGGATAAGGCACAAGGAGAGAGTAGACACGGAAACCAACAACATTGATTTACAAGCAAACACATTTATCACCAACCCCTACAGCTAGAAAAACCCTCCCTCCCTGATACACTTTTGACTGAGACTTTTCATCACAACAGCTCCAAAGTGTTTAACAGTAGTACACAAAATACAATAAAACCTCCAAATCTGGCCTTTGCATTGAGAATCAATCAGTGTATAAATTGATATTTTACATTTTGCCCAAGAGAAAACCCCCATTTCACAGCTATGCAACTTGGTCCTTGATAAAGGGTTTTCAAGTTAATGGTCAGCAATAATCAGTACTGAAAATAAATCAAAGGGAGGTTGACCTTGAGGAACAGCAGACCCTCCATGTTTTCCAGTACAGGTCTGGGCTGATTTAGAGTACAGTTGACGCTAGCTGTGCTGAACAGTGTCTCTGCTGGGACAATGCTGGGAGGGCAGCCCACGTAACGGGCAGCTACTTTGGCAAGTTCGGGCCACAGGAACTTTTTCAGGTTCCAATAGTCGAGGGGGTCACAGCTTTGATCAAGTATATCTTCCTCAAGGTACTCCAGCACTGCCAGCTCTGAGGACTTTGGCTTCTCTTCGTGTTTTATCTTTTGTCGGATGTCAGCCATTAGGGACCAGAGGTTGTCCTTGTTTGACAGGGAGGTTTTGGATGTAACGGGGGCCTCATTGCAGCCATTGGGCAGTGGACGCTTAACTGCCACTGAGGTAGAAGAGGACAAGTCAAGCTCCTGGATTAGATCTTGTTTACATTGCTCAGCTTCTTCCTCTGTGAACAATGAAGTCTTGTATCGTGGGTCCAGCATGGTTGCCCACGTGTATCGTGAGTCGTGCAGAGTTGCAGACATTCTGCTCACCATGGCTTCCTTTAGAGACCTGAGCATGTTGTCTATGCCCACAGTTTCATCAAACAGCAGGTCTATCTTTCTATTGAGGATGTGAATGAGTGGTATGACTTGTCCTAGAGTGGCAGTGCGGTTGCTCATCTCCCTGTAGGCGACTTCGAAAGGTTTCAGTGCATTGCAGACCGACAGCATCACCTCCCACTGATCGCAGCTAATCATTTCCCTGAAATTGCACTCAATTGACAACTCGTCGATAGCTTTTTTCTGTTCCACCAGCCGCTCCAGCATAAAAAAGGAGGTCCTCCATTTTGAAGGAACATCCTGAATCAGTTGGTTCTCTGGCAGCTGGTGGGCCCTTTGGAGCTCAGCCAGCTTCTCCTTGGCCTTTGTTGAACGGTGCACACGTTCACAGATCTTTCGAGCAATACTCAGAAGGTTCTGAACCATTCTCTGGCTCTTTATGGCTTCGCTAACAATGAGGTCTATAGTGTGTCCAAAACACTGCATGGTGACATGGCCATGGTCCTCCAAGGTGTTTCTGATGGTGTTGTTATCAGTTACAGTGAACCCCTTTTTCAGCCCTGATGCGGTGATCCAAGAATCCCACAGATACTCGAGCTGCTTTGGGATATCATGCATATCGTGATCACAGTCTATTTGTGAGACACTTAGAAGAGCGGAGCAGTGAAAGTCCTGACCCTGGGGTCTGACACTTGACTCGTACGTTGCCCAGTGGGCACTAAGGGTCAGGTATTCCCTTGTCTGGCTACTGATCCAAATACTAGTTGTGAAGTGGACAACACCACCTTCAGCCTCTTTCAGGTGGGTCAGCACAACATCCTTCACCCTTTCGTACATATCTGGTATGGCAGTGCTGGTAAAGTAAGAAGAAGGTGGTAGAGAATACTGAGGCTGGAGGTACTCAAGAAGTCTGTTCAGTCCAGCATTCTCCACCATAGCTGATGGCTGAAGATCCAGTGCGAGCATTTCTGCGATAAGTTTGGTTATTTTTTTGGCAACTGGGTGTTGTTCATCAAACCTCTCAAGGTTCTGTTCCGTTTCATAAACAGATGTGTCCATGAGCTCTTGTTTAACATGAATTTCAGCAGACGGCACATCACCTGAGATAGTATTGTTACTTTCAAGAACATGTCCATGAAACCTCTGCATGTGCCTGAAGAGGCAGCTTGTGCCAAGGTTTGTAGTCTTTTTGCCTCTGCTAATTGTGCGGCTACAGTGCAAACAAACCACCTTTGTGGGATCAGCAGGTGAAATGGAGAAATGGTTCCACAGTTTTGACGTCTTTTTGCTGAAAACAGGCAAGGTTTGTGGCTTTTTCTCACTGGCAGGGCTCTCAGTTTCTTTGGTTGAAACTGTGTCCGTTGCGCTGAGATTGGTGTAGGGATGAGGGGAGGATTCCTTCTCATCTGTGCTTTTTTGGTTTTTGAGGACATCTGGGTGGCGTCTCATAAGATGTCTCATCAGACAGCTTGTACCAAAGTCACCCCGTTTCCCCCGACTGATAACGCATGGACAGTAACGGCACAGTGCTTTTAACTGGTCAACTGGTGACACTATGAAATGGTGCCACACTTCAGATTTAACCCGTTTCATTATTTTCTTGTTTTGCTGGAAAACTGAATGATCCTGGTTTAGGCTGGGGCCCTCAGAGAGGTCACATGGTGAGGAAGTTAAGGGTGTATCCTCCCCCTGAGTTTTGAAGGAGAGATTGAGAGAGGACTCCTGCCCTGAGAGATGCATCACCTCATCAGATTCCTCTTTTATATCCATGCTTTCCTCCATGTTTTGGGTTAATTCATCTGATATGGTTTCTGGTGAGGATGGAAGAGGGGGTGATTCTTTTTTTATTTCCAGTGGATCCTGCAATTGTGTGCGGGACAAAAGTGAGGGCGGGTTTGTATAGGGTGGGGGAATGTGATTGCCCTGTCCATTTTCCTCAATGACAACCTCTTTGTGGGCCCTCCACATATGACGAATAAGACAGCTTGTCCCTAGATCCTTCCCATTTTTACCCCTACTGAATTCATTCATGCAATGAATACATACTGCTTTGGAATTGTCAGCAGGCGACAGGTAGAAGTGTTTCCATACAGCTGATCTCCGACGAGAACTCGAGCTTTTGGGGGTCCCAGGAAGGCGCTCAGGCCCTCCGTCTGACACGTCTTCAAGGTTGTTTTCATTGGAATGTGAGGATAAGAGAGTGCTGCCAACAGTGTCACTCTTGGCATACAGGTCTAGTTTTGGTTTGACTTTGGGCAACACTTCTTTGGATGACAGATCTGAATTTTCAGCTGAGGAGGTGGACGGTGAAGTGTTCTTTGAGGCAGTAGAAATAATGCTATTTGTCAAGTCTCCATTTTTTGGTGAGTTTGGGGTTGGAGGTATCAAAGGTGAGGCAAGAGAGCTAGTCAGATTATTTGAGGATGCATCTGCTCCATCTTGTAAAAGCACAGTGGGGTGAGCCCTTCGTACGTGCCTCATTAAACAACTTGTGCTGAGGTCTTTCTCATTCTTACCCCGACTGAACTCTTTCATGCAGTATAAACAGATTGCTTTGGTACTGTCTCGTGGCGATATGCAGAAATGATTCCATGCAGGAGATTTTTTTCTCGGATTGGTATTACTCCTCATAGATGACAAAAGGCTCTGAGTGACAGCATCCATGGCAACATCATAAAGGGTGCTTGTGTAACCACTTAGTAAATTACTATACTCATCACCATCCCTAGTTACAAAAGGGCCAATTGAGTTACCAAATGCTAGCCTTTCGTCATCCTGGCTTTCCTCCTCCATTCCATTTGCATCCCCAGTCTCTTTGATATGTTGATTTTCTTCATTACCATTTTCATACTTTTCACTCTCCACATTTCCCTCAGTGTTTAGGCATTTGTTTAAAAGAGTCGGGGAAGCTGGATCAGTCTCACTTGCTTGATCAGACTCCAACTGTTTGTCATCCTGAGAAGATAAATGAAAAGAAGGGGGAGAGTCTTTATCCAGTGTTATTGAGGAGCAAGCAGGTGAATTTGCATCCGCAGTCTCGTGAGGGTTAATGCTGTAGGATTTAAACACATAGCCATCCTGGCCCTCAATTTTCAGGCAGGTCCCTTTTGCCTCTTTTTTTTTACTATCTATAGAGCCATTAGGTTCACTGACCATATCCTCACTCATGTGAGAGACCTCTTCCTCCCCATCCATGGCAGCAGCCCAAGGGTTTCTGAAGAATAGTCAGGTCTGCGTTGTCAAATATGATCAGTTTTTTCAGGTGTACTCATCGATACTGCACTTCTCAAGCAGGTGTTGTAATGAGTGTGTGGCTGTCTGGGACACGGGCTGTCTGCTTGTCCCTCTCCATTTATGACTGAAGTATATCCACCTCTCTGCACACAACCTAGAGGCAGGGAGAGAGAAAATACATTAAAGTGTATTTTTAAGAAATAACAAGACTCCAAAACAACAGGTAAAATTGGTAGTCAAATAACACACGAGTCTGCATAACATTTTAATTTTATTTTTATTTAAGGTCTGGCAATGACATTAAGACGTTAAGTCACAACTTCAGCTGTAAAAGCAAGCTTCACAAAGCAACTTCTTGGTAGTAACATGGAAACGTTTGAATTTGCAGGTTGGCAAGCAGGTTGGCAAGCACCGCCCGAAAAACAGTAGGCCTATTAATTTGGGTTTCTGTGAGGCTACACCGTCTCATTTACATATGCGGGTTCAGCCTGGCCTTCAGGTCCTCTGGAGGACCTGCATTCATAGCCCACGGCTTACATGTTCAAGCAGATACCTGGGAAATTGTAATGATCCATCATGGGCAGGAACACCTCTCCAAGCTTCTTCCAGATAACTAATGCTCAATTCTGTCAGCTTTCTGAATTAAAAAACTCTGTTCTCATCCCCACAAATTAAATACTCTTTCTTTCAACCCTTTTAAACAGTATGAAAATCTTTTCTATTATTATAATTCTTACCAAAGAAATTATAATATATAAACGGGGACTTTACATATTCTATATCTAACACCAATAACTTTTATCTTATCACATTTTATTAGAGCTGCTGTGACTAGTTGGTTCGCCAAGCAAAGGAAAATTAGTTGCAAACAATTAATAGTTTCAGTCATTTTTAAAGCAAAAATGTCAAACATTTGCTCTTTCCAGCTTCTAAGGATTTGCTGCTTTTCTTTGTCATTTATGATAATAAAGTGAGGAGTGAAATAAATAGGGCATTCATTTATTCTATCAAGTTATTGGAGCGAAGCTTTTTTTTTTCTTTACCATATTTCTCTCTACACTGCTTTGAATTATGTAACTAATAGTATTGATGTATTCAGTTCTATTTTTGATGCGTCTGATACCCTCTTACTGCCTTTTGGCAGATTTGAGGTGCCATAATAACCAAACCTTTGAGTTTTGGACAGTTGGTTGGATAAAAGAAGCAATTTGAAGACACTGTGGGCTCTTGGAAATTGTGATGAGAATTTTTTCAGGTTTTTTAGACATTTTATAAAGTAAATGATTAATTGTGAAAATAATACACACGTTGAAATGTGGCAAAAAACATATACATTCAGTTGCCATTATTTTTAGTTCCAACTCGCCAAAACTAAAGAAGTCCAATACAACAGCCCTGCAATTTACACAACCTTAATGAAGGTTAGAATATTTAGGTTTTGTTTTAGAGAGGTGTTTGTAATATTTGATCTAGCCTTATTGATATAAATTGGGTGGTCAAAATATTAGAAACATCTCTTAATAAAATAGTTAAACAGCACCACAATCTTAAGCCTTAAATTACCATTGAATTGAAGGATCAGGTAGAATGTGGTCTGTCAAGAATGGCTATTGCCTCACTTTGCATTGAATGTTAAGTCTATGAACCATTATTTTACTAATGTCAGTTAAGTATTGTGTAACTATGGACCAATGCAATCAAGACATGGTGTACATATAACATTAAATAAGTCAGGGGAATAATGAGACAAATAAATACAAATTTCTGTAATATATTTCCATAAATGAGCAAGCAGTACAGATAAGACCAAGAAGACGGTTAACCCTGCACATGGTACACTACGTGAACATACAAGACGCATAACTTTAAGCTCTGACAATATTTGCTAAAGTAACTTACACAAGTATAACCCAAATACAGCCCAACTTGTAGCAATCTCGAATAAAAGGTCATAAAAATAATCGTTCATTCATCTTAATCGAACCTCATGAATGTTATATCAATGATTATCAACACATGGGTTAATTTAGGTAGTCGACCAAAAAACAAATAATCCTTCAATCCATTTCCTAATTGGCAGTGAAAGAGAGTTTTTCCGGGTTTGGCTCAAGTGCTAGTCAGGAAGATGAGGGGACAGCAGAAAATAACCAACGCGAACTAGCTTTCAGCTTTACATGACACACCAACTTGTAAATTGTTATCTACATACAAGCTTTCGACGTACCCCTCATTGAACGAGAGCTAACACAAATCCTGAAACTTGTGCGACCCTCATACCATTAAATATATAACGTCACAATGAAACATTTCTGGCAGTTACGCTACATCATCAGTAAACACCACGGTGGCTATCCTGATGCTAACTGGGTTAGCCGCAAGCCTAATAAACACAAAAACAACACATATACAACACCTCTGTCACATGGATTTGTAGCACAAATATTCGAGACAATGTAACTTCTGCAACTATTCCATTAACATTGTAATAGCCTGGAAAAGGCGCCTAGTAAAATTCGGACCACACCATGACTGCTAGCTGGTTAGCTGCCAGCTAGGCCACACACAGGACATACTAGCTAACCTGGCGAGGCAGAACCCAGCCGTGGAAACACGAACCACACGGGATCCGAATCAGACCAGCACTCACCACGACGTCCTGGCCACATTAAACTGTCCTCATACATGTACATGTGTTCAGGATACTTACTGTCAAGTATGACGTTGAGATCACTAGGTTTCGGCTCCTAAACAGTTAAATGTGACACATTTGATTGATCCAGAGGGGGGTTCACTTTGTTGCTTTTGTCTCCTGGTTTGCTAGCAGTTCACGTTCGGCCGAAGCAGCTCCACACAGCGTCGGACGGAAGGAACATGTTTAATGATGTCACCGGGCGCAGGGTCTTCAGTATGGCGAAGGGGGTAATACAAAATGACACATAACACTCTGCTTTTATTTTATTTTTCTCTAATTAAATTCAATTGTGCGCGCCTAATCATTAAAATGACAGTTGAGTAGTCTATTGTGATATGTTGTTTTATATATAACAAACGAGAACATGTTATATTAACAGCAACGGCTAGCTTATGGAACAATAGCACAAGTAACTTTGTACTGCTGCTATAATAAAAATAATAATAATAACAACCATAATAATAAACCATAATATTAATAATAGCCAAACCATATACAGTTTTTGAACATTTGCTAAATTACAGTTACTAGTGGACACATTAGCCGTACTAAATGAACTTCAGATTCAAACCTAATTTTGAAAGAGCGACTGTACATTTAAAAAAAATCGACAAGAAATACGGCAGGTCGGTTGGTACGAAATAATTACTGCTCAACAAACACATGACTTCTGGTGTGTGTTGCATTCAGGGTCTGCAGCTTCAGCTTGGATTTCAAATCAGAACAATACATACTGTTTTATCACAGCAACACGTTATTACTGCTTTAAACCGACGTGGTTTCGTGACGATAAGGAAACAGTGTAGGGCGAACTTGTTACCAGGGTGGGGCATTTAGCAATGGTTTGTTGTTCTGCCTGTGTCCTGGCTGTCCTCTGTGACTAGAGGAGAAGTGCTGAATCAATAGCCAGGACGGATAGACAACGTGAAAGTCATATCCGTTGGTTGTGACTTAACACCCTGGTTCGAGCCAGGAGAGAGATAGGTACCAGCTCAGACAGTGCTACTACTGCCCCGATTCGCGCTTTGTTTGGAGCTTTGTCTGTGTATGGCTAGTAAGGCTTGACAAAAGGCAATGCATTGATTGTGTGACAGATGGGCTTTTGTGTGAAATCTACAACTCACCACCAACATGACCTCCAGCGTCACACGTAGAGTAGTGCGTACGGGTGGGAGTTGTCTGGTGAAACGTATTGTTGTGCTGGGGGTATGAGCCGTTCGTAGTGCCGCTGCTGTTGCTGCTTTTTGGTCCTGGTCGACTGTGGCTAGCTAGCGAGTGACTCTAACCAATGAATGGTCCACAAAGCAAATAATTGTGTGATCTCTGTAGAATTTAATATCGAAACTTCACAGGCACCAAGCAGGCATATTTGTCGTTTTATTAGTAACTGAAAAGACCCCAGTATCGCCCGTTGGATGAAAACACTGTGCGGAATTAAAGCCACTTAGCAGGCCGTATCGCCATTGCTTTGTAAGGCTGCTGGCTAGCTACCGTGTTCTTCAGCTAGCAAAACTGTTCGTGAATCCGAGGTATGTGATTTGTTTTTTTGTATGCTTTTAGCGTTATGTGTCTCGTGCGTGAAGTTGAGAAGGCACGCGGTTCATCTGTAAAAATGTGTGTTTGATGTTACACATTGGGTATGAATGAACAGATGTTTTAAAGAACTCCTGTTTTGTTTGACGCCATTTGCTCCGTTTAAGGGGTGGCTAGCCCCTCTTGCTAGTTAGCTGGCTAGCTAATGTTATTGTTAGCAACTTGGCCACTTTGACTGTTAGTCGCAACTGGAAATTGCATCTCTGAACCAAATGGGCAAGTGTTAACTTCTGCGCAGTCAGATTTAAGGTGCGCTGTGTGGCCGCCTCCCACCGTATTTAAATGCCTCAGCTCATTGACAAAACTGTAATGCAAAGCTGGATACTTTACAGGTCACCACACAGATACTCACTGTAGTTTGTGGCAGTAACATCAATCAAAGCTGCACCATCCTTTAGTCCCTTTAATCAGCTTGTTGACTGTAACGTTATCAAAGTATAACACATTAAAATCACACAATGGTACACTTTGTCTGTGTTTTGGTCCAGGGGACATTGGATTAAATTAGAATACTTTACATCCAGGTTACACATTATTTTGATAGTCTTCTCTCATGCTGTTTAGGAAGACAATTTAGGCTTTTTCATATATATTATTGTTTGAATGTTTTGTAGTATGTCAATCACAAATAAATGTGGATTACTCCTGACCCCTTAGACCTCATTAAAATCCCTTCTCTTCCCTTGGTTTACCTTGCCTGACCACCCCCCAAAAATACATGCAGATCTCTAACTGTCTGTCCTCACACTGTGTCTCAACAGCAACACGGAGCATCAAGATGAAGAAAAAAGCTCGGCAGCACCGGTGTTCGGTGCCGCAGAGGCCTCCATCTCCCATCAAGCCTTCCCCCAACAAGCAAATCTTGACTTACGCTCAGGCGCAGCGCATGGTGGAGTTCGATATCGATGGCCGCATCCATAGGATAAGCATATTTGACAAGCTGGACGTGATCTCGGATGATGACCCCATGGTGCAGGAGATGATGGAGTGCACCAGCAATAAGGAGAATGCTGAGAAACCACAGCAGCAGGTCCTCCTGAGGTCAGTCAGACTAAAAAACAACCAGGAGAAAAGAAACGCTGCACTGGGCATCACTGGTCCTGGAGAGGGAGGTGGACATCATGCCAGTGTTAATGCCGGTCCAAAGCTTCCAGAGCCTAAATTTCGTACAGTGGAATACAATCTTCCAGCAGTTCCTAAGCGTGCAGCTGCCTTTTATAAATACACAGAGAAGACGGATGAAGAACTGGACGAGGAAACAGAGTATGACATGGATGAGGAAGATTATTCCTGGCTGGATTTGGTCAATGAAAAGCGGAGAAGCGAAGGGGTCAGTCAGGTCTCCTACAACGTCTTTGAGTTCCTCGTCGACCGCTTTGAAAAGGAGTTGTACCTGGAGAGTCTGGATCAAGGCGGTGAAAAGCAAGCTCCCATCGATGAGGATGCCGTCTGCTGCATCTGCATGGATGGAGAGTGTCACAACAGCAACGCTATCCTGTTTTGTGACATGTGCAATGTGGCCGTGCACCAGGAATGTTACGGTGTGCCCTACATTCCTGAGGGCCAGTGGCTCTGCAGACACTGCCTCCAGTCATCCAGCCAGCCCGCAGACTGCATACTTTGTCCTAACAAGGGTGGAGCAGTGAAAAAGACAGACGATGACCGCTGGGGCCATGTGGTGTGTGCACTCTGGGTCCCTGAGGTTGGCTTCTCCAACACCACCTTCATTGAACCCATTGATGGTGTCAGCCACATTCCTCCAGCTCGCTGGAAGCTCACCTGCTACCTCTGCAAGGAGAAAGGTGTTGGAGCATGCATCCAGTGCCACAAAGCCAATTGTTACACCGCCTTCCATGTCAGCTGCGCCCAGAAGGCTGGCCTCTTTATGAAGATGGAGCCAATCAAAGAGGTAAAGCAAACTGGAGAGCCCACATTCTCTGTGAAAAAGACGGCCTACTGTGGAGCTCATACACCTAATGGGTGCGTCAGGAGGCCTCTTACAATCTACGACGAGGCCAAACCCAAAAATGGACTGTATAAGAAAGTGGACAAAGGGAGAGGCGCTGGTAAAGGAAAGTCAAAAGGGAAGCAGAAGAAGAAGAGTAAGAGTAAGAAGCCTGAGCCCGAACCTGAAAGTGAAGATCCAAACCCTGCTACTGTGCCTTCCTTTCCTGCTCACAGGTATACTTATAAATTGTATCAATCATGGGAAATGTAGTATTTTTTTGATTGGGATGACATATTAAGTTACATTTACTTTTACAGCATTGATGCTTGGTTTGAGTGATGGTACAGGAGAGGGCATACGGTTGTTGATGTGCAAACATTGACTGTTGCAGGATTTGAGCATGTGACACTGGCAAATGTTTGCCTTCAGTGATCCGCTTGAAAGCATTTTTATCGAGTGCTAGTCAAATGCTGGCTTGTCCATGGCTGTTAAATTTGACATTACACTGAAAGCCTGTTCCCATAGTCTGTTTTCTAAAAAGAATATACTTGTACCATCCTGTAAGAAGCTAGTGACTTTTGAGATGTGCTAGTTGTTGGTCTCTCTCCCTGGCTGTATACTTCTAACGCCAGTCTTTCCATCCCCTTCAGGTTACAAACCATTCTGAACCAGGTGTCGGTCCAGAAGAAGAAAGCATTTGTGGAGCTGGTCCTCAATTACTGGAAACTAAAGAGGCAATCCAGGAACGGGCTTCCCCTCATCAGACGCCTTCAGACAAGCCTGCAGTCTCAGAAGAATGCACAGCCGGTTTGTTCATCTGTCAGTCAACCACAGGAGGCTTTCAGTCTTCATTTTGCTTTTTTTTACCAAAGTAGCAGCAGCTTTTAGAACTTGAAAGATAGTCAGTCATTTTCACAGATTTTGTTAAGCCTTTTACCTTTTAAAGTGTTTGACAACGCTGCGTGTATACATGCTAGTTTACTGCTGAATATGGATCTGTGTGCCATAAAATAATGGAAGATGTTGTTTTAAAAAGGATAAGTGATTCTGTTGAGAAGCAACCTATTGTGCAAGGTGGATCATTTTCAGTTCTTTTCTGTTCTTTAATGCATGTATTTTAATTTCAATCTCATTCTCCAGGGGCAGAATGAGGAGGAGAGCAGGGCACTGAAGGAACAGCTGAAGGAATGGCATCGCCTCCGGCACGACCTGGAGAGAGCCCGCCTGCTGCTGGAGCTAATCCGCAAGAGGGAGAAGCTTAAGAGGGAAGAGGTAGGAGTGGAGCAATTCAGCGGGTGCATGGGTAGACTTCTGACTTTACCTGTGGTCAAAGAAATTCTGCAAGATAAATGAAATAATCTGACCTTCTAATGGTTTCCTTGTTTGTTTGGTTGCAGATAAAACAGCAGGAAACCCTCCTAGAAATGCAGTTGACTCCCTTCAGTATTTTGCTCAGAGCCCTTTTGGACCAGCTCCAGGCAAAAGACCAGGCCAGGATCTTCACCCAGCCGGTTGATGTCAATGAGGTGAACTTCAGTAGATACTTGAACACTTTTTTTTCAGTTCTGTTGTTGCATTATTTAAGGGATGAGTTTGTTTTGTTGTTGTTATGTGGATGTACTTTATCTCACTCTGTGGTATTGTTATTTATTGTGCACAAAAGTTAAAATTGTAACAATGTAACGGTGAGCTCCACCAAGGAGACACAAATAGAAACTTCCTGTTTGATAAGGCTTCAAACTGGACTTGCTGGTTTGTATTTTAACGCAGTCCTGTGCATTTTGCTGTGCTATTGTCCGGATTGTCCCTTCTATCGCCACATATCAGCTAAAAGCCGCACAACAGTCAGACTACAGCCAGCAGACAACTGCCTCGCTCCATGTCACACATTCTGATCACAGTGACTCAGGTTTTAACTCATCCCTGCCCCCTCTCTCCGTGTTGCAAGTGTTGAGCAATGTGACTTCCTGGTAAGATTAATGTGAAACCTGAGAGTAAGGTCCACTGGTAGCCATCTTTAAAAGCCAAGGGCAAGTTGTTGACATGCCCGGCTAGCTCAGTCGGTAGAGCATGAGACTCTTAATCTCAGGGTCGTGGGTTCGAGCCCCACGTTGGGCGACAGCTTTTGCCTCTGGAGTCCAAAACATGATGGTGGTTAGCAGAGCATGTGTGGAAAGTTTTTGTGTTGGCATCTAGACTTTTTAAGATGTAACAATCTGAAAAAGTATGAAAAATATTGATGTTGTTTAGAATCTTGAGTAATGTCATGTTACCCTGCCCCTGCTGACATGAATGTCTTTGTATATAAAACAATAATATTTGGTCAAGAATGTTGGGTTAAAATGCAACATACAATGATTTTTGCATCACAATTTTTTTAAAAAAAAGAAAAGTTGTAGGTAATTTTAAAGTAATTCCTTCTATTTTCTGTTTCCTGTAGGTGCCCGACTACCTCGACCACATCAAGCATCCAATGGACTTCTCCGCCATGCGGCAGCGCATCGACGCACAGGGCTACAACAACTTGGAGCAGTTTGAGAGCGACTTCAACCTCATTATTGATAATTGTATGAAATATAATTCAAAGGACACATATTTTTACCGGGCTGCCATTCGCCTCCGGGACCAGGGCGGGGTCCTGCTTAGAAAGGCCCGGCGAGACATAGAGAAAATCGGCTTTGACACAGAAAGTGGCATGCACCTGTCCGAAGCTCCTGAAATTAAAGCACCACCATCTTTTTCGTGGGAGGACGGTAAGGGCAGTAGCAAAGGCACATGCCTCTGTGATGTGTTTACATCATTAGAATAAAATGTGACGACTGATTTATATAAATTTCTCCTCAGTGGACCGTCTACTAGTGCCAGCCAATCGGGAGCATCTTTCTCTGGACAAGCAGCTGCAGCAGCTCCTGGAGAAGTTTGACCTGACCTGTGCCATGAAGTCCAGCCCCTCCCGCAGCAAGCGAGTCAAGCTGCTCAAAAAAACCATCAACGATGTGCGCAATGAAATGAGTCTTCGGAGAGTCCTACCCTCTCACCACCACTCCTCTTCCTCAACAACCCCCTCCACATCAGCATCATGTTCATCAGAGGCCACCTACCCAGAGCTGGGTAAACCAAAAGAGGAGAGATTGAAACCCAATGGACATTTTCCAGATGATGAGGGTATGTATGGATCTGGATTGATGCCGTGCTCGTCAAAGAGCCCCTGTGATCCTAAAAGAGAATTACATGTCCTTAACATTCTTAAGCACAGCTCAGAGGTCATGGATTAGCCCCCAACCCAAAACATAGCTTCACAGAGCACAGTCACATGCTGTTCGCAATACCTCGTGTGACTTTGCTGCTTTCAGTACAACACTAGTCTGGTTCCAGACCTGTGAATCCCCCCCACCACCACATCTTCTTTAACACATAATCATTACAAAACCTTCCCTGTTTGTCTTGAGGTGAGCATCTGTCTTGGGAAACAGGGACTTTGGTTGTGAGAATCGTAATTATGTCATTAACTGAGACCAAAACATTAAATGTTGGCACATAGTTAAGAATATTTGTGACACAAAAGTAGGAAATCTTTTTGACGGAGAATGAGTTCACAAGTATCTGAAGTTCATTGCAGATGGAGCAACAGCAGATTTCGTGTCCCAATGGCACTTTAGATTTTTAGAGAGAGAGAGAGGTTAAACTGAAAATTGTTAAAAGGCTTACTGACTCACAAACCTCTGTGAACTCCTACATCCAAAATCACAGAAGCAGACAGTAACAAGTTTAAAGATCGCATGAATGTGATGGTTGTGCTGTTGTACTGGTGAATCCTAACAGTGTCTCTCTCTGTGGAGCTGATCTCTGAATAGACAGCGTTATATTGAGCTGGTGGGGGAAGAAGAGAAAGGGGGGGGGGGGTAATTTTGCTCTCATTTCTTATTTATAAAACTGCCTCAGTGTTATGCTAAACAGCGCCTTGCTTTAGTTTTATGACAAACCTCAAAGCCATGTGATAATATTGCTGTGTCAGCGTTTCTGCAAACACAAAGGGTATGTGTTGTAGCTCATTACTGTTAGTGTGTTATACTTTTTTTTCGTCATTTTTTTATGTTGTGTATTTTCGCACTTTATATGAATAGCTTTTTTTTGTTCTTCCACAAGAGGATGCCAATGATTTGGTTTTGTTCTTTTGCTCAGATAACCCTTTACCACAATAAAGTGTATTCTAAATGCCTCTGTGCAGGTAATAGCCATGGCCGGAGGAATTATGTTTTCAGGTTGTCCGTCCATCTGAGCGCGATATCTCAGGAACACCTTGATTGAAATTCTTCAAATTTGGTACAAACATTCACTTGGACCCAAGGATGAACTGATTAGATTTTGGTGGTCTGAGGTCAAAGGTCAAGGTCTGCAACTTCACTGGTGCGCGGAGGCATACACCTGCGACGCATTAATTCAAGTTTATTTCTATAGCACCATGAGGAATGGTGACAAAAGAGAAAGGAAAAATACATCAATATAAAAAATAGTATCAAAAAAATCTTTGCAATAACTGTACAAACAGGCTGAATAATGTGTGTTATATCAAGTAGTGACGGTTTGAATGATTAATGTAGGCTGTGTGGTCAAAATTACAAATTTTTCTCTTCTTCCCGTCTACAGGAGACAAGTCTCTTCCTCCTAAATTGGAGCTTTCAGACTCAATCCCGCCCCTCATCCACTCGGACACAGACCCTGAGCCCCCCACCCTCAAACCAATCGACGCCGCCCCAGACTGTGAAGACAAGGCTCACAGCAAGAGCGTCAATTTCGATGGGGAAATACCAGACCTGCTCTCATCTATGCCGCGCCTCAACGGCCACTCCCATGACAGCCTCCAGAACTCTTTGCTGGAGGGAGACATGAGCGTGGTGGCCACATCGACCCTCGCCGAGCCCACGGGCACGGTTAACCGCCGCACGGCCGTGCTCTTCCGCAAATCGAAGGCTGCCAGTCTCCTCAAGCCCCCAAAGGGGGAAGACGAGATGAACGACGGAGTAGATGGACAAGAAGAGGGCGAGAAGGAGGAGGAAGATGAAGATGGTGCACAGCTGGGTTCCAAGTCCTTCCTGTCTGTGGTCATACCCAGGCTGGAGACGCTACTTCACAAAAGGAAGAGGAAGCACAGCGGCAGCAGAGACAGCGAGGAGGAGGGAGGAGAGCATGAAGAGGAGGGAGAGTCCCCTGTGAAACGACTCAACACTGGTAAGAAGTCCACACTGAAAAATCAATAGCATCTTTATGTGGCACCAATATTTTCACCATATGAAGCATTTTCCACGTTTTTCGGCATGGCCAAACATTTCTTTAAATCACCACGTTAGAATGTAAATGACATTTTTCAGGCTCTGATTAAATTAGAACAGTATTTAGCTCTGGTGCCAACCCCTGAAAGTGATGGTGAAAACATTGCAATGAGCTGTGAATTTGCTTAGGTTCAGAGTATTCGTAATGTGTGTTTTTGTGACCGGTTGTAAATGTTTTTTTGCCTTCTATGGTGTTGTCTCCTCTCAGGCCTGTCCAGTGGTTTTCTGGAGGAGGAAGAGGAGAAAGAGCTAGTAGACTCTAACAGAGCCAGTAGACCTGTGGAGCCACGAAGACGCTGCGCTTCCGAGTCCTCCATCTCCTCATGTAGCAGTCTGCCAGGAAGCACCAGGTAATCCACCAGATATAAGGTCGTCCAGCACTTTGGTCCAAGCCATCATCAGCACCAGATGTTTCGTTTCTAGAGTTGACTCTGTCTTTTTTTTCTCTTGTTTCTAGCACCACTCTCAGTCTTCCAAAATGTGGGAAGGGGAAACCCGCCTTGGTCCGGAGAAACACTGTGGACGACAAGAGCGAATTAATCGCCTGCATCGAAACGGGGAATTTTGCAAAAGCTGCACGAATCGCCGCCGGTAAGTTAGCTGCATTAAGGGCATCTCATTAATACAGCACTTCATACTACAGTCATTTTTCCAGCCTTGCTGCCTCGGAAAAAAACTTTTTTCCTCAGAGAAAAAGCTGTTTTGTACTTCAGTACAATGCTGGCTTAAGTACAGAAGTTATTTACTCGTTTCTCGCTTTCTTTTCACTTCTTTCAAATGTGCCCGTATTGACAAGGCAGAAATGTAAAAAAATAAGTAAATAAATATACCTGCTGTGTGCTTGTACACTTGCTCACGGGGGAATGTTGGGTCTCTGGAAATTAATAATTAATAATAAAAGAGTATGGTCAAGACCTGCTCTACATGTAAAGTGTCATTGGATAACTTCTGTTGTGAATTGGCGCTATATAAATAAAATTTGACTCGACCACTTCCTCTGTGTAGAACAATGTGTGCGGTCTTCCTGTTGGCACTTCCTATTGGTGCGAGGGGCGGCACTTGATGCATGTCACAAAACTCCTACAGTAAACATGTTTTGCAATTAGAGTTGTGACAAACGTATGTACCCAGGCAGGAGATTTTACAACCTACACCAACTGACTTTATCAAAGAAAATTAAATTATACACCGATACTGATGCATATTGTGTTAATCAATGAATTTAAAACAAAAGACAACATATATTTTAGCCTGTTGCACTCAGTCTTGCTCAGTAAGCAGTGCAGCCAGTAAGTAATTGTGTATATTTCCAGGTGTCTGCATGTCGTGTAAAATCTTAAAATGTCTTAATTTATGCCATGAAAACTATAGATGGTGACGAGTTATTTTACTTTCGTAGCTGAACTGGAGAATTTGGCTCATATTTCATTTCAGGGTAATTTGGTAGACCTTGCAGACACCTGGTATTCAGTACACATGTAAAGAAAAGCAGGGTTGGAAATTAACAGCAGCTACCAGCCAACTTCTTGTGACTTTTGGCAGCGACCGGTGAGTCTTAATACTCAGCCTGCCATCGTGGCACGTAATCAGTCAGCATCTGGAGACTTGTCCCTCCTCTAAAAGTTCATATTTGGCTAATAAAAAGCTAAAAGTGGCTGGTACATTTTAAATATCCGTCATTCACGTGTGGCCCTCGAAGGGGAAAAAGTTAATTTCCCACCCTGACCTGCTGTGTGCTCCTGCACTTTACAGCTCAGCTTTGGAAATGTGTTTCTGTCTGTGTTTGAACCCACACATAACTTATTTGGTGTTGTTCCCGCTTCCATAGAGGTTGGCAACAGCAATATTTGGATGCCCGCTAGTGCTGCAACAGTTGCATTGGAACCCCTAAAGCTAGTTTGGGCCAAATGTAGTGGATACCCTTCCTACCCTGCCTTGGTGAGTGTTTGTGGGAAAGAGCATGACAATCACTGGCTAAAGTCTTAATTTAATTTTTTGTCGTTTCCTTATCTCTTCACACTGGGGCACATTGGAACCTAATTGTCCCCCAGGATGAAGAGATAGTGCTACTACAGCTGTTGTTTTTTGGTGTCCAGTGGACACTTATGGGGGGGAAAAGCCCACTTTTCCAAATTTCCTGTTTTCCTCTAGGTGGCAGCCTTTCACTGTTAACAGTTTTAATTTTCATGAAAGGACAAATAAGGAATCTAGTGTGTGCATGCATTTGTATGTGTGTGCGTGTGTGTGGACACCTTCACTATGTGCTTGAGTGAGTCCTTGCGTGAAAGTGTGTTTGCATTCATGAGCACGAGTGTCTTAACTGCCCTCTTGGCTCCCCCGCTGTGTGTAGATCATCGACCCCCACATGCCGCGAGTGGGCTGCCAGCACAACGGGGTGTCCATCCCCATGCCCCCCATGGACGTGCTCCGCATTGGAGAGCAGATGCAGTACAAAGCCGAAGAGAAACTCTACCTCGTCCTCTTCTTCGACAACAAGCGCAGCTGGTGAGTGCCGCTTATCTGCGGGAAGGATTGAAAGTGACGCAGGTTTCTACAAGCGTAGACCTGTCAACCTGTCTGATCTTTATTCTCCTGTGGCTGCATGACATCACTTGTCAAGAGACGATAAATGGCCCTCTTCCCATCATGGTTTTCAGTCTTTTTTAGTGATGATGGTACTGTAGTCTTGTGTCACACTGGTAACTGGGAAAGAATATTCCACTGACCACTGGGGAGCAGAAATTAACAAAATGTACTGGAAGGATAATTAAAAATCTAGTCAGAAATATAACTGAATACACCGACAAATTATTAAAATGGAGTATGAAAAGAATTCTTCCAATTAGTGGTTAAAAATGGTTTTGTCCTAAACCACCACTTAGTTAAATACTCCAGAGGAATTCTTTGTTTTGGCACATATTTAATCATTTATCTTCCCTATTTTTCTCAAGAAAAATCCCATAGAGCACTGCACACTGCAGATGACTCTAATGTAGCAGCAGTAGTGTTTCAGGACTGTTGTTACTTTTTCAACTCCTGCTAATATTAGTGTTGAATACCAGGAACTGAGGTTGCGGCATTTACTGGGAACTTTGTCACCGTTTTCTCCCGTTTCCCTGCAAAAATACCCGCAGAATACCTGTGATTTTTTTTTTAACATGTGTGCAACAATTAATCGCGTCGCAAAATTGACAGAAAATTGAGTCATTGTTAGTCATTTATCAAGAGAGAAATTCCAAACGTTTGCTGATTCCAGCTTTCAAAATGTAAGGAATTGCCTGCTTTTCTCCGTTTTTATATTATTGCAATTTGGATATATTTTGGACTGTTGGTTGAACGAAGCAAGCCATTGGAAGATGTTTTTTTGTTGTTGCAATTTTCTGTTTTTTTAGACTAAATAATGATTAGGATTCATCAATAAAGGAAATAATTTTTGGAACATCAATCCTCACCAATTCTTCCACATAACTGTTGTAACTAAATTCTAAATTCAGACCTTACAACACCATTATTACACTATTATAAGTGGGTAAACCTTTTAGCTTGCGGTGGTTTTTTTCCTGTTAAATATCATGCTAAAATGGTTGTTGCGTGGAAAAAAACAAAGCTGAGTACAACATCTGTCAGCAAGACCGAGCTGCTGAGACATATAGGATGTTTGGCATTTCACCTCAAATGAAAAAAATATAAAATATTAGCATAAACACCATTTTACAACAAATAATCTGTAATTCCTTCTTTAAAATCTAAAATATTTCTTGTGAAAAGAGTGACATTTTACCCTTGGATTTACTACTTCTCGAATCAAAACATTTGAGCCTTGCTGCCGTGCAGGTGTTGTAATGGATGCTGACTTTTCCCCCCCTCAGGCAGTGGCTTCCTAGATCCAAGATGGTTCCTCTGGGCATGGACAAGACCATAGACAAAATCAAAATGATGGAAGGACGCACGTCCAGCATTCGCAAGGCTGTCCAGATCGCCTTCAGCCGCGCCATGAACCACCTGAGCATAGTGCAGGACGAGCCAGTCAGCGACCTCAGTGACGTGGACTGATGACATTCTCTCTCCTCTCACACAAACTCGTACCTCTCCTGTACCAAATACCTTCCTCTCCTCCCCCGACCTTCTCTCTCCGTCTCTGCAGGAGACTCAAATGTTTACTGGGCACCTGCTGTAACAGGTGGTGTCTCTTCCTCATCCATTCCTTCTCGCACACACTCCTACAATATGCCGATGGGATACGGCTGCTGCTGAAATGAATGTGTCTACCTTGTCCTCTCCACCTCCAGGCTTGTGACTGTGCTTAAAGACTGCTCTTTTTTTAATTTATTTTTTTATCCATTCCTCCACCAAACATTTCCATTCATCATGTCAAGGCAAACAAAAAGCCTTAACAAATGTGTCTGTGGTGTCGGACCTTTGTAGTGAGACAAGAACTTAAGACCAACTGCCAAAAGTTTTGACTGTGGCTCATATCAACTTGATCCGTTATTTTTGGCAGGTAGCCAATCATCATTTCTGTTACAAGTTTTAAAAAAAAGAAGCATTTAGTAAAATTTCCTGTTTTGTCGAATCAGTTGAAACGTTTGTGTCAAAGTCCATCTCCATTTCCAAATACCTTCTGTTGTATTTAAACTGTAAATAATCTGTAGAGTTGCCTGACACTAACTTATTTTGTAGTTTTGACATAAATGGGGGTACTGTACAGGAGTTTTCTTAGTATTTATACTTGATGCATTCTTGGCACTAAGAAGTGAGTGCTATTCTGACAGTCCTGTGTGATCAAGCAGAATAAAAAATACAAAAAAAAATACAAAAAAAAGTGCAAAAGCCTTTGTATTGAGGAGGTTAGGGCTAAAATGTCATGTTTCTGAGAAGTATGAAAGTATTCCCTTTTTCATTTTTTTTTTTTTAAGTTATTGAAGTTTATAATCGTAAGCTTCCATTTGGCATTAATCCTTTTTGTATTAAAAAAAAATAAAATTTTGGTATATTTTTGTTCATATATATTTATATGATTTGAATACACGGTGATACGATATGTAAGTCTCTGAAGCTCATACAGATGTTGTGAACGTATGTTGTTCTCAAGAAACCAAAAATGTTGCTACCCAGACGTTTTTTCGCTGATTGATTTCCTGTGTCACGTGTGAAATTGTTGCCAAAAAAAAAAGAAAGGAGAAAAAAAAGTGTATTTTTTATGTCATACATTTGACTGTTACTTGGTTTCGCTGTAGTTGTAGGGAGGTGTGCCTGCGTTAACTTATTGTAAAGTATTTGCATTACTTTATATTCGAGGAAAGACGAGCAAACTGATTGTGGTAAAGTGCCACATTCTGTGGTGGATACTTGCCTTCTTTTTAAGTAACCTTTTCTAACTTTTTTTCCCTTTTTTTTCAAGACGTTTCATTTTATACTATTGCCTATTTTCTTTTTCTGGGTAGCATTGGGTAGTTTTGGTATATTTAATTTTGTACTTAACCGTCGTAGTTTTTTTAATCAGGTCATTAAAATATTGCTGGGACTGTTTTTTTTTGTAGCAAAGCAAAAAAAATAAAGCATACAAATATGAACACCTCCTTCAGTCATTTTGTTTTTTATGTATCATCTCTCTATTGTGACACACTGCAGTATTCAATATTTTATTATTTCTTCAGGTTCAACTTACTTGTTTTTCAATTTGTTTGTTATTACATTTACATTTCTTTTATTGCTTCTGGGTCAAAAAAGGGACTCAGATTCTCTTTCATTACAATCATTCAGCCTCCTACCTGCCATATGGCACTGTACCATGCTTGTATACTCAGCCGATGATTGAAAAAAACCAAACAAATGAATATTAAATTGTGCAACTCATTGAGCATATTTCTTTTAGTATGTCAAGCATATTCCAATGATTTTATATGAATTTCTTTAGGATCACTAAATTCATTAAATGTAAACTCCTGCGCCTTCTCTCTTTAACTCAAAGGTTCTCCCTTCATCTTAACGTGTAAGCAGTATATTGGCATATTCTCAACTTCTAACTTCTGACGTGAACTTGTGCTCAGGGCAGTGGTGGACTCAGGCTATCTGAGGGACAGGGGTGAAAAAACGGGGCACTGGTTGAGATGTATTTATGGTGAAAAAGTTACAAACCCTGGTTAATAAAAAAAATATTTATTGGATGACTCGGATTTAAAGTGAAAACTACCACACCTTTGTAAGAAAAACACAGGAAAATAATAGTTTAACCATTTTCTTGGGCAGCCTATATGACTGCATCACATTTTCTGCACTGGAAGAGCACCCTAGGGGGCACTTTACCATTTTTTATCTACCATAGAGACATCCAAGAGGGCACTTTTGCTTGTCTTTTTTTATTCAAAACACCAGTAGCTCATTGGTTAGCACTGTTCTTCCCATTCAGGGCTCTGTGGCCGTACGGTTCAGAGTTTAATTCCTGCTCAGGCCAGCGCTCCTCACAAGACTGCTTTAAAAGTTTTAAGTAAGTTGACTGGACAAAATTCCCACAAGAGTTTATGAGTTGTAAACCGTAATTAATTGGTCGAGCATTCATTCACTGCTGTACAAGCTGCAGGCAAGCTAACGAGCTTAGCTCACTTGGTACAGCATGTTTGAGTCCCCACGGTGCCACTGGACATATAAATAAAGCTTATGAGCCGTCCCATTTCTTGTGTCAACATGCGCTCTTCAGGTAACAGCAGCAGCTGCACTTTGCAGATGTCTCACACAACATCTGGGTTATTTTTCATGCTTCTATGTCTATTCTGGGTTTCCGAATTAGGCTACAGCTGAAAAATCTGTGGTTAGCTACTTGAAAGCATGTACGGTAGGATTTTAGAGTTTAGAGTGCAGGGAAGGGAGGCGAATAAGAAAAGAGTCTTGGTGATGGTGTAAAGTTTTTACTCTGATAAAATATGTCCCTACTCTAAAAGTCCTGCATTGAGAATGGAGTTTGATTCAACAGTCTGTTCACTTGAAAGACCGCTAGGAGCAGAGGGTATTTTAACGTTAATAATTCAAATAAATTGAGCTGATCTACCGTCTAATAATGAACCTCGTAAACAGGATAATGTAAGACGTGGGGCTGAATTTCCAGCACAGCACTGCCCCCCCTAAGTTGTAATGAGATCTGCACCCTTGGGAGGTTTATGCAGCCTCAGGAGCTGTATTAATGACATCATTACAGTTCCCAAGCTAGATTTTCAGTGGTTTTCAGGATTTATTCCAGTACTGACTACAAAACTTTAGCTATAGGGAAGATCAGATCCATCCTCTGGTCCTTTAGTGAGGTAAAACTACAAATACAACTATTTTAAATACTCCATTACAAGTAAAAGTCCAGAATTCAAACTCCTAGCAAAGATACAGAAGTATTTTTTTTAGTAAAATGCAGTTAAAATGGGACAAGGGACATATATAAACATCGGTGTGCATACTCACACACTGTACTCGGGTACAAATCTGAGGTACTTGAGTATTTCCATTTTATGCAACTTAATATTTCTACTCAACTAAATCTTAGATGCAAATATTGTGCTTTTTATCCAGCTTTAGTTACTAGTCCCTTTGCAGATTCTAATTTGAAAAAATAATTTGAGAAAATTCTCCTCCTTCTTAAGCTAAATAAACTACATTAAGACCGTCTTGAATTTGCTGAAAATGCATCACAAAACTGAAAACGGAACATTTTAATGCAATATGAGTAGCTTCACTTTTGCTAACTTCAAGTAAATTTTGCCAGTAATACGCAAATTTACTTAAGTAAGATTTGAAATCAAGACTTTTAGTTGTCGTGGAGTATTTTCACAGTGTGGTATTAGTACTTTTCTTACACTATAAACACTGGTAAGTACTAACTGCACTTACTCAAGTTCCTATACTTACATTTAATTTTCAGATACTTGTACTTTACTTGAGTATTTCTATTTTATGCTACTTAATAATTTTATTCCACTACATTTTGGAAAGCCAATATTGTAATTTTTACTTAATTTCTTACTAATTGGTTACTTTACAGATTCAGATTGTTGAGACACAATATTAACTAATATATGTTTATCAATTATTGATAAAATTACCCAGCAGTATTTGCAATTAGCTCCACTTTTACAAGCTGAAACATTAGTGATGCTCACACATGCATTAATAGGCTTTAATTTATTAATATAACATGCATTATTCTGAAATGGGTCATTCTACATAATGAGTACTTTTACTTTTGGTACACAAGTGGCTACTTTTGTACCGATCTTTGATCTGAGTACTTCTTTCACCACTGCCTATAAACATCTTAAAAGTAACTGAAAAGTAAGCAAGTAAGTACACCTTATTAAGTATAGCAACTTTGACAGAGCAAGGTCACAAAGTGCTTCACACAGGAGTAAAATGAAAAAAAGAAATAGCAGAAAAAAGCAAGTAATAACAAGTAGAATAAATGTAATGAATATGAATATGAATATAATGAAAACGTGCCATAATACCATCTGAAATGTACTAAAAGGACGTATAAAGTAAGAGATAACAGCTAAAGTCCCTCCTGCTCAAGCACACTCAGAGTTAACCAGTTTGATATTAGCTCAACAGGCAGAGGCGGTCATTCTCAGTCTGTCCACAGGGAGGCGCTGTGGCTCCACACAAAACCTCCCCTCGTTTTCGCCAAGACGCCGTTCATACAAGCCCCGCATACCAGAGGGTCCACCTGCTCACCTCAGCTCTCAGGTAGGCATCAGTATTCAGCATATAACCCGTTTTCATCACTGTGTTCAAATGGCGAATGCAACGATTAGAGAGAATGTCAATTAAAGCTAAATCAGTTTGAAGACATGGCTGCTGGTTCGTTGCCTCTCTCTCTCTCTCTTTCTCTCTCTCTCTCTGTCTGTCCTCGAGCTCTGCCAAAAGTCTGCTAATGCCAATCACTGGCCATCTCTTTTTCAGCCTCCTCCATTTTATCTTGTTTTTTTTTCTCCACAGTGGGCAGACAATTGTCCTCTTAAGTGTACTATTTGTTTATATGCTAATATTCAGATGAAAGCTAGCTAACAGAGATGGAAGGCTCGAAATGTATACAGCGGCGCGTGGGCAGCAGTTGAATCCGCACACACACACTTGTGGAGTTAGCTCTGCTGGTTCATTCACAAGTGCATCTTAAAAGGCCAAAGCGAGGCACGTCTTAGATGCAAATTTGGATGGAGAACTGTTGAAATATGCATTTTTACTTAAGCCAATTGAGCTTTTGTTATTTGAAGCTCCTGACATTCAGAGAGGTAAAGCAGCGTTGAGGGGGGGGGGGGGGGATTAAATGAGCTAGTAATGGGCCCTGTGATATAGAGAGCCACCTTCAAGCCGCATTGAAAGACATCTCCCATCTTTCTAAACAATTGGAGCTAATGTAGTAGCACGCAAGCTCCATCCCTCTACCCTCTCATTGTCTGTCTGTCTTCTCCCAGATACTAATTGTGTGAGGAGGTAAACACAGCAGTCAAGTGGAGAGGACGGCGAGTCAAGCGTGAATATCAATCTCCCCACATCAGTGTCATCAGATGACTTTGACTGAGTTGAGGTGGGCTCATTAGAGTGGAGGAGCAGGGCTGCAATAACAATCCGAGTGGAGGGCTCTGAAGTTGCTTGGGGCCTGCATAGCTCGCCAGTTAACAGGTGAGAGGGTGTGTGTGTGTGTGTGACAGGGGATGTATGACCCAGCCCAGGCAAAGAGGTGTCGCCGGGGTTTAGGGAGGAAACGTCACGTCCCCACACACCCCTCTGCATGTGTTCACCAGCAGGCAGGCACACGGCGCGGCACAAGTTCATAGCTTTAACGTGCGTGCGCATATTCCATATTTATGCATCTGATTGCTATGAAGTTGTGCCACCAGCAGATCTTTGACTCCCACATTGGGAGGTGACAGCAAGTATTGCCTGAGTTGCACACTAGTGTCAGACCTGGCAAGTAATTCGCCATAACTTTTCCTCCGCCTCCGATTTTCTTTGCATTTTTGACTTTTCTCACCTGATTAATTCAAGAGGCTGCGTTTATTTTGGATCCGAGCCATTGTTGGTTTTCTGACAGCAAACCCAAAGCAGAGATGGGGAAAATAGTTGGAAAATGCTGCTCAAGTGGGAGATTTTCCTGCTTTTCTTTAGTATTTCTCATTGTAAACGCAATATTTTTGGGTTTGAGACTTGCAGTTGGATAAAACAAGAGATTTCAAGACCTTCCTCACCTTGGAATATGGGAAGCTGCGCTGGGTATTTTCTCACGATTTTGGACATTTTATAGACTAAACAATCCAAAAGAATGGAAGCATTAAACACTAATGAAAATATTTGTGAATTAGAATCCAGTTTTCCCTTTTATATTTTCCATCAAGCAGCTTTAAGGTTTGAAAAATCATTTTATTTGGTCTCTGTGACATATATATTGAATATCAGCTTGTTTCAGCTCCTTATTGAAGTTATATTCTGTTTAAATTTCCAACCCCAACTCCCAAAAAGTTAGGACATTATGTAAAACGTCAATAACAGACTGCAATGATTTGAAAACCCTTTTTAAACTGAATGTAATTGAATACAGTACAAAGACAAGATGTTTATTGTTCAACCTGATAAAACTTCATTGTTTTTTTTAAATAAATATACGTTCATTCCGAATTTGATGCCTGCAACACGTGTAAAAAAAAAAATGAAACAGGAGCATGTTTACCATTGTGTTACATCACATTTTCTTTTAACAACACTCAGTAAGCTTTCGGGAAGAGAAGACACTAATTGTTGAAGTTTAGAAAGTGGAATTCTGTCCCATTCTTGCTTGATATATGTCTTCGGCAGCTCAACAGTCCGAGGTCTCCATTGTCGTATTTTGCGCTTCATAATGCACCTCACATTTTTAATGGGGGACAGGTCTGGACTGCAGGCAGGCCAGTCTAGTACCTGAACTCTTTTACTCTGAAGCCACACTGTTGTAAGAAGCACAGAATGTAGCTTGGCATTGTCCTGCTGGAATAAGCAGGGATGTCCCTGAAAAAGACGTCATCTGGAAGGCAGCATATGTTGTTCCAAAACCTGTATGTACTTTTCAGCATTAATGGTGCAGTCACAGATCTGCAAGTTACCCATGCCATGGGCACTAACACACCCCTATACCATCACAGATACTGGCTTTTGAACTTTTGCGCTGGTAACAATCTGGATGGTCCTTTTCCTCTTTAGCCCGAAGGACACAACGTCCTTGATTTCCAAAAACTATTTGAAATGTTGACTTGTCAGACCAAAGGACACTTTTCCACTTTGTGTCAGTCCATCTCAGATGAGCTTGGGCCAAGAGAAGTCGGCAGAGTTTCTGGATGTTGTTGATTCACATGGTAGAGTCTTAACTTGCATTTGTAGATGCAGCGACGAACTGTGTTTACTGACAATGGTTTTCCAAAGTGTTCCCGAGCCCAAGTAGTAAAATACATCATAGAATCATGATGGTTTTTAATGCAGTTGGATCGAAGGTCACAAGCATTCAATGTTGGTTGTCGTCTTTGCCCCTTACGTGCAGAGATTTCTCTAGAATATCTGAATCTTTTGATGATATTATGGGCTGTAATGGTGAAACCTCCAAATTCCTTGCAATTGTGCGTTGAGAAACGTTCTTAAACTGTTGGACTATTTGCCCATGCAGTTTTCACAAAGTGGTGAACCTCTCCCCATCCTTGCTTGTGAAGGACTGAGCCTTTTGAGGATGCCCCTTTCATACTCAATCATGATACTATCCTCTGTTACCCTATTAATCTGTTTACCTGTGGAATGTTCCAATCAGGTGTTTTTGAGCATTCCACAACGTTCCCAGTCTTTTGTTGCCCCTGTCCCAACTTGTTTGAAATGTGTCGCAGCATAAAATTCAGAATAAGCATATATTTACAAAAATCAATTAAGTTGATGAGATACAACATTAAATACATTGTCTTTGTACTGTTTTAATTTAAAATGAATGTCAAAACGGATTTGGAAATTATCACATTCTGTTTTATTAATGTTTAAGAGTGACTAGAGAAAACCTTTTTGGAATTGGGGTTGTAATATATTCAAGCCCAAGAGCGAGCGAGAGCTTTATTTTATTCACCTTACCTCCAAACTCAGCATGACAGGTTTGGCATCTTTAGAGACTTGGAGATCTCGACTACTAGAATAAAATAAAATAAAGTTCTGTGGGTTTAACAGCGATTGAGTTTGTTTGACTTGTGAATCAGTCGGTGTTGAAGGTGTTAAACATGTTTTCACCTTGAATTTAAGACTAAAAAAAAAAAGAAAGTTCTCTACAACCACAAAACCTCTTAAAAATGCAGCCGAGACTCATCTTATTTGTGAGGTGAACTTTGGAGGTGTGTGAGGTGACTCGTAAAGGAAACACACTCTGAACCCTGCCCTGATCCTCCTGCATTAAACATCATGCAAATTGTCCACTTTTCCGTTTTGAACACACACAAAATATATTCTGCCTCACTGCTCCCTCCTCCTTGTTCCCTCCTTTCCCCTTCCTCCCTTTCTCTCTCTGTCTTTAGGCGAGTCCCTGATAGGCCCAATCTCCAGTGGCCATGTTCAAAACACTGGGCCAGAATAGCACGGGCCCTAGGTAGATACATATTTATGGGGTGCGTTTACTTCTTACCACAGAGGAGAAGTAGAAATAGTGTGTTTCCAAGGTGAGCAAAACAAACAACTTCAAAGGAATTAAAATGCAGTTCATGTAAATTTTCTCCTACAGTCACATGCTTCTGCAGAGATTATCGTTAGATTGCTAATGAAGGATTCACGCCCGATGCCAGATGACCTGATTATTGTCTGTTTGCAAAAACAGGAGCCCAGAGGCGCCAGGGAACGAGGAGGATGAAGCGAATGAAAGCACATGCGCACAAAATATGTGCTGTATATTCACAGTCATGACGGCCTGTGGTGAAGTTATGTCTTTTAGGCAGCAAATGAAGCCAGAGGCGACATCGCTCGTTGAAGAGAGTGATCAGAAAGAGCACCGCTAATGGATGAAAGAGCTGCTTAGCGCCGATGAAGCCAAAACATAATAATTCATCAATAGCCCCTTGGTGTGTCATTTATTTACTGCTAACTCGCAACAAAGCTGAACACATGATACCTAATAGCTACTGTTAAATCTGTGTGTGATATCTATACTATCTGTGTCTCCTTAACTCGTAGATGGCTGCTTGTCACATAGACCAACCCCATCAGACACAGCCAGGCGATCGTCTAATTATCTCTTAACGTCATGAGTCAGCTGGCTCCGGAAGTGTGTGTGTGTGTGTGTGTTTGGTTGGTTGGTTGGTTGGTTGGTTGGGGGGAACAGCAGGGTTCAGAGCGAGGTCCTTTGATGTGAAAGATAATCACTTGTGTAGTTAAGATAATTAGCAAAAGTCCAGAATAAAAGTAAATAGGCTAACTGTCGCGTCCACTGTAGCCTGAATGAACGCCAGCTGCGAGCCAAACAGCGGGTGATGTTCCCTTTTGCTGAGAGTTAATGAGACGGTTCACACCAGAATCAAAAATACACATTTTTCTCTTACCTGTAATGCTGATTATCCATCTGGATTGTTTTGAAAAACATTTGAAAAAGTCAACAGCAATGTCCCTATCCAGAAATCATGGCCCGGTTACTCAAAATAATTCACGGAGCTTGTTGTGAGCAGTTTCATGGAAGAACTACTTTCTTTTTACCGAACCAAGATAAGTGGATCTACTCATGGGCGAGAAGCTCGTGCCCATGACAGGGCAGGATGTGATTAATGGTGTCCTCCTCTGCTGAGCTGTAATGTTAGCTAGCTTAGTTAGCTAGCCTCTTAAACAATGAGCAGATGATCTCTCCCTTCCTGAGGTGAAAGAAAATAGTTCCTATACTTGAAACTGCTCACAACAAGGTCTGCGGATTATCTTGAGTAACCGCATCATGATTGCTGGAAAGAGACATTGCTGTTGAGTTTTTCAAATGGTTTTTTGGTGCTTTGAGCTCCGCAAGTGAAGTGCCATCTAGTTCCATTATATTGGAGAGAATTGGCACTAAACATCTCTACAGCTGGTATTTCCAAAGCTCGGCAAGTTACACCAAAACAATCTAGAAAATAGCACTACAGGTAAGAGGAAAAATATGAATTTTTGATTTTGACATATGTATGTTTAACCACACTTAAAGGGGACCTCCGCCAATTTTACACATCAAAGTCTGTTTACAGGTCTTGGGGAGTTCAACTGCATATGTGGAAAAGCTGTATAAAGTCTTTGGGGTCTCCAGAGGGAGCTGCATATAAAAAGCCTTGAATGATGTCACTTGAGTCAGCATTGATTGGTACTCCAAGCTAAAAAAAATAAATTCTGAGGGTGAGGAGTCAGAAAGAAGTGAGCTTACCTGACTCTGCAGCCCGCTCCTCATCTCTGCTTGATGCTAATAGCTCAAGGACGCATAACACACCGTAATCTCTGGCCGAACTGTTGACGAAGGAGGTACATTGTAGGTAATGTAGGTGACCAGGTTTTGACAAGGAAGAAGTAATACAGTAGTTACAAACCTCGATATAGGAAGACTTTTCATACATAAAGCTTAAATACAGTGTTTTTCACGTGAACATGAACAATACACATAAAAAAAGACCAATATGAGGAAGAGGAACATTTAAAATGGAACAGAGGGGATTTTTTTTATTAAAGTAAAAAATAAATGTAAAAATAAACTAATTTACCAGTAATTAAATGAATGCCTAAAATTAGGCAGCCTTCTTTTTCAGTATTGAACCACTGATATTTTTGAAGGAACAAGCCAAAGTTTGCCCCAACGCTGACCATATTCAGTATCTAATTAGAGCACTTGGTTTCCAGTATTAGCTTATTGCAGGTATATTGATATCGATTTACATGTTGGCTTATTAATGTCCTGTTAGAATCTATCTTGGTCACAATTCCTTTAAGGATAAACAAATCTAAGGCATCTGTGTCAAGGTCAAGATATGTCGTTAATCAGATGTTTTAAGCTCCCAAGTATATTGATATAGTATTGGCTTCAAAAACCTAGCATTGGTCAGGCTATATGAGTCAACATCAAGATTTTAGAAATGGGTCATGAGTATAAATCCCCACAACGCAACCTACACCCTTTAGAAATATGACAAGACACTAAAAGGAAATTTTTTTCCTTAATTAAACAGTTAATTTCCCTACATAAAAATCTAAATGCTACAAAGCCTTCTCATCCTGTACCTGCTTCTTTATTCGTTGGCCTAAATGTAGTATATCAATCATATTGGGTGTAAAAAATATTTGAGATGTAGACCTGTGGCTCATGTCCTTCAGTCGCATGTGTGCCTGTGCGGGTTTAAATATGAGGACTCCTCAGGGTGATGTGAGCTTGTGCCTGCACAGATGTGTGTCTAAGTGGCTTCATCCTGGCTCTCGTGGAAAAGAGACTCCTCGGCTCTTCTCATCACCATTTTGCCGCATTCCAAGGACACTGTTGTGATTGACGGGGCTTAATGTGTATCTTGCCAGAATTGGATTTGATCCTAGGGGCTCTGCCACCGGGGCCCTCTGTTAGATTTACACCCCTATCTTCCCCTCCCTCTTCTCTGTTGAACAAACAGAAACAGAATTACATCTTCTGGAGCAGTTCCTGCCTGCCTGCTTGCTGCATCGTGGCGAGATCATGTGCGGGTCTGTGTCGCTGGGCGATTGTGCCGCCTTATTTGTGTGTGTGTGTGTGTGTGTGTGTGCGAGTGCGAGTGAAACAAATGAAATAAGAGCAGGTGCGACGGTGCATGCTTGTTTTGAAGCATGTGTATGTATTTTATGTACAGGTGTGTGTTGTGGCATATGTGTCCGCGTTTGCCTGTTTATGCCTGAGGGGGGTTGGGGGTTGTAGATGCACCTGCTACCACAGAGCTGTAATTTTCCCTCGCAGAATTTAGCTGAATAATCGCACTTCCCCTGCTGGCGCCTCACACTTCAAAGCACTGATGAGATGAAACAAAACAATGATTTGTGGCAGGCTTTTCAAAAACGCCACAACCCGCTCAGTCTGGGGTGAGGTGGCGTGGCAACTCCTGGTTCCATATCAAGCAAAAACTTTTCTCACTCAGTATACATGAAAGCCTAATCACGTCCATAAATGGCAGCACGCCTGCCTGAAATAAAGCTCGGCTCGAGTCTGAGACATTTGAACGGTCTCCACAGTGACATTAGTTGTCAGTGTCTACATAAAGAGACTGCATTTTGTACCAAGCTACCATCAATCCCCAAGACAGCCAGAATAAACATACATCACACTTGTTGTTCCTGCGATACCATTTAGATCTGTGAAAACTGTGGCATCAGTTCACCATGATCCATGCTGTGAAGCTGTGGGCCCCATTCTCCTCAGCTTTTAGAAAGCTGACTCTTGTCTCCCACAGATCTGTGGCAGTAACATCCTTATCGCCAGTGAAAAGCCTGCCATACAGGTTTATCCATTTGACTGAAGACTGACATTACTGCAGCATGGTCCCTCCTTATCTCTGTCTGTTTCTGAGGCTGACGAAGAGAATGCGGATAGAGACAGATTCCTATTTCAGCTGAGAAGGAAACAATGGCTTTCTTTCTTGATTCCATGTGGAGGCATGGCTGAAGTGGTGTTCCTTATCCATTCATACATGTGGGGATGTGCACAAACAAGCACAGTGTGATGTTTTGGCTTTAATCTGTGTCCTGTGGGCTCTTTGTTATCACCATATATACTGTACGCATATACTGTATATATATGGTTATCATCTTTTGTATTACAAGTGCTTCATAAATAATTTGCATCGGTAACGGTATATTAGTCCCTCCAGGAGTTCTCTGCAATCTGGCAATTGCAAAGTTTGCTGCAAATTCAAGCGATAGGGATTTTTTTTTAATCCACAAAAAATGTGAAACTGGAAGAATGCTTGTCAATTTTATAATTCACCACAGCAGTCTATATTTTTGCTCTATTTAATCCATTACTGACTTAGCTTGCCAAGATAAATTGGCCATGCTTTGTCTCTTCCCACTGGGAATTGCACATCTACTTGAAACACATGACATGCATGGATGCAGACAGACTTGTTTGATTTGGGTTAGGTAGCACCATTGAATTTGCAACCATTTTGAAAATTGATTAATCATTTAAGTGCCACAAATTTCACTGGTATCAGTTTCATGAATATTGTCTGGGCTTCTCTCTCTTATATGATGGTATAAATGTATTTGCGTCGTGGACTGCAACAACAGGAAGACCTTGGACTCAAGGAAATTGTGATGGTACATTTGTCTTAAGTGGTAGACAAATCTCAATGTACCTACGTACCAAACGTACCCTTTGGTTTATGGAGGTTTGTAGCAGCGCTTTGCAGCAAACACATCTGGCAAGTGAACAGCTCAGGCTGATTTCCCCAAAACTTGGGCATTCCTGAGATCCAAACAGACCCTAAAAAAATTGCCACAATTTGCCGTAAACTAAAACAAAAGTGGTGAAAAAATGTTCAAGAAAATCCACTGCAAATTCCGACATTTTGGGCCATTATAATCGCTAAAATACTCCCTTATTTTGGGAAGTCCATATAACTTCCTTCAGCCGTTGCTGCTCTGGGTGCAGCTGCAGGGGAATGCAGTGCTCAGGTAGGAGATTGTTAAAAAATAAAACATGGTCTTAACACTTAACAGGTTAGAGGTGATGGTTACGCACTTCTCTGTACTGCTCTCCTTCTTTTCTTATCGCTTGATCTCGCATCATTCTCCTGTCAAATAAACCGACTAAGTTATCTCGCCAGAAAGTGCTAATAAAGTCACTGCTGTTTCTTTCCCCACAGCTCGCTGGATTAAGTAAAAGCGATAATATGTCTCTCTCCAGGCCTCTTCTGCTCTTTTATTGTGCCTCCTCCTCCAAACAAACCTTTTGCAGGGTATGGTCCCTGTTTTCCTGCAGGAGTCTGTTAATGCCACCAGATATTTCCCTGTTGCACCCGACTACTTAAGTGTTTGTGTTTGACTGTGTTGTTTTGCTCCCACCTGCCCACACTCATGCTGTTAAATGATTAATGCTGAATATAAGGACCCACCAACTTTCTCGCTCCGTCTCTTCCCTTCGCCTCCTTCCTGTCTCTCTTCCTCACCCTCACCACTTCCTCCGAGGCTATTGATTGTAGAACAAAGGGGAGGGACTCGGGCTGACCCCCAGATTACAAGTGTATGGAGTATAATTACCTGCAGCGCTCTCTCTGCTCTGTCCTCGCATTCCTTCACCGACTCCCTCTCTCTAAACAAAAACACAGCCGAGCCGATAAGGCAAAAAGCTCAGCCAAATTAACTGTCAGTTTTTTTTAATGGAGTTTATTTACTTTGGTGTGTTTACCTATTAATGTCGGCTATGATTTTATCTGCATATTGGTCCTGAGTCTGTGTGTGTGTTTGTGTCTTTGTGTGTGCAGGCTTGCCTGAAGGCTTCACCCTGCTCTGTATAATGCAGTAGTAGCTGAAAGTGAGGCTCTTGAGACAGGAAGTATTATCCAGCTAGGGAATCTATTTGGGCATAAGATAGGCTTCACTGACAATATCCATCATTGCATCCTCTTAAAAAGTAGAGCAATGTTGGCGAAAGAGTGAATGTTGGCTAATTAAAAGTCTTAAATGGAAATATTGATTCCTTAAGAGGAAAAAAGGTAGTGGTTTTGCATGCTATAGCTCATTAAGTAGAGATACTTGCATAAAATGAATTAAGGCTGATTAAACTACTGCAGGTAAAAAAGCACTCTTGGCTAAGAAGTCTCCTGGCTTATGGATTTATAGTGTTTTGTGAAGTGGTTTTAAGGTGGCACAGGGGGAGGTCTTGCTCGATTCTTTATTAAGGTTCACCAGCTCAGCTATTAAGGAATGCTGTCGTGCTGAGTTAATAAGAAAATCATGATCACACCCTGCGATTTCCATTTGATTTAGCAATGCCAACCAACCTGAGAAGCTGTAAGGCCTCATTCATATCACATCAGGCGTTTCGGCCAAACCGCCAGTCCTCCCATTCTTTTTGAGCGTGGCTATAGTGCATTTAAGCTGGTGGGGACCACAGGGGTTGTTGACAAACGCCTAATGGCAAAAAGTTGAAGCAGATTGAACGTTTGGAGAAATGCAACCCGGTGGCACGCTGCTGTGGCCAATCACAGCGAAGAGTTTCTTGTTTTGTTAAAAGTGCTTGTTGTCAGGACATGTTTGGTGTCAGTGTGAAACAGAGACTGTCACAGACCAAAAAGAAGATACATGCACGAACAATTGGAGGCCTGCAAAATTGCTCAGACTTTCTTCTATGTTGCTATGCTAGTGCCTAGTAATATAAAAAGGATGGGCTGTTGACATAGTCAGCTAAATGTAATGCATAATTGATTGAAATAGCTAAACTTAAAAATAAATGTTTGGAATGAAAGTGGAATTGTGATGTCTCTGGTGGTGATCATCAGCAATTTTGTAATGGATCTTTGCATGCATATTGTCAGTGTTTACTCTGAATTAAGAGCAGTTAAGAGAGATGATCTCAGGCCCGAATTCAGTGTAGTAGAACAAAAAAAAAACCCAAAAAACATTTAGTCAAGTTAAGATGTGGGGGTGGTTGTTTGTTCTTGCCACATAATAGACCAGTACCAGGTCATGCTCTGGTGGCTAAATCATGATATTCAAACATATTATTAGGGGTGTCATGATTCTTTAAATCCACGATGAGATTAGATTTTTGAAATTAAATATTTTATTCAGCACTGATGGCTCTGCCTTTGTTAGATTATCATATGTGGATTTGTAAAGATCAAGTGATCATTGCCTTTATGTCCTGACAACTGTCATTCACAAATTTTACTTTAAGAAGATAGGGGTATTAACAGCTTGACTTTATCATGGCGGCTTTTTGCAGGTATAGGGTAAGGTCAAGTAATATTCACCAAAAACTTAAAAAAAATTCCAGAGTTCAATAACCGGTTCAACACCACCTCTCTGGCATTGAACAATAAACAACAAAAGACAGAAATTTAATTTGTTACTTCGGCTTCTGTCCAGAGTAAACCCTCCTCTCAAACAAATCGACAGTACCAGTCAGTTGATTATCTTTGTGCACACAAAGGATGTGTCTGGAAGTGCAGCTGCAGGCTATAGGGGTTTTGGTATGAGTCTTTGATGTGGTTTCATCCCGAATTATTTTATACTGTAGCCTTAATTGGAACTAAGTGGCCCAGTCCAAACCTCATAGCAGTATGCTGTGTCTTCAGAGATACCAGAACACAGACTGGCCCTCACTGCAGTCCATATAGTTTAGTGCCTAGTGCCTTACTTGTCGTGGATGCTATACAGTTTGAGACATGCTTGGATGTCCAGAAATAGCTTTCATGAATATACAGGGCATCTCACGCTACTATTTGATCTATCATTAGAGAGTGTGTAAGAAAGGAAAGACAGCTTGTGCTCAATAAATAATATGATAGTGACACATTAACACTTATACATGATTGGAAAGCGGGAGAGACAGACTTTTAAAAAGAAGCGTTGGAAGTTGGGGAATTATTTCCGTTAAATTTTAAAATCTATTTATTTATTTCTGTAGGAAACATGTAAATAATACAAGTGGTTCACTCCTACCCACAAAACATTTCAGGGGAGCATTTATTTGCTGTGAAAGACTCTCCTTTTAGAAATGCTCTTTTTGAGAGAAAGTGGCTTCTGGTGGCCACTCTGTTGTGACGTAGTTGTATGCTGCGAGGTAAAAGAGCGGAGCAGCTGGGGAAACATCAGCCAACTCAACTAGCAATCTTCAGTCCTTTCAGACTAAAATCAAATATGCAGAAACTGCTTGCTGTTTTCCTCATATGACATTCGCATAACAGTTCCTTGATTTTTAACAAAATTCTTTTTGGCAGTCAGCACTGACATCCAATTCCACAATTATGTCTGCTGTGTCGTACACTATTGGAAACCCACTGTAAGTCACATTGCGAAAACTGTAAAACTCACAGCCTGAGACAGGTTTATTGTTCAGTTTGTAATTTTGTAACAGCCTCTTATAAAAACAAAAAAACAATCCATTTAACTGGCTCTCCAAAGCAATCATCACAACAGAAATGTTTTCGCCTCCCTTATCAGCACTTCTCACGAACAACAGCGTGGGATTTAGTACAGTAGTTAGCACATTATAACAGCAAACATGTCAGCGGTGATGAAATATATACTATGAGGACGATGTGATATTAAGACACAGTTATTGAGCTGCATCACCACATTCCTGTTATTGAGCTGCATCATCATCCAATTTCGACAAATTACGTCTCAGTCGTGTCCGAGTTAAAAAAGAATAGTTTCTGATTCAGTTCATTCTTAGCATGAAGAGGTGAGAGCATAATAAAAGCTTTCACGTTAATCTTATTAAACGATTTATTTCATGGAAGGAGGCCTTAATATTTTTTCTCTTTAGGTTCTCTAGATTGCATCCGGAAATGCTTATTCATGCATTCCTTAATGCCCATTCACGGCTTATTAATTAATACAACAGCTTATTAATTAATACAACACAAATATGCACATTTTCTGTGTGTACTTGCTAATAACTTTAATCTTGAGGTTTTAGCATTTTGATTTAGTCCTGGCCTGGTTGCCCCACTTACCTTACTGGGGCTCCAAGTAGGTCGGGCCAGTTTAATCCAAGCTAGTCCGGGCTGGGCCAGTGTGTGTGTGTGTGTGTGTGTGTGTGTGTGCAGCCCCTGGGTCCATCCATCTGCAGTCGGACAGGGCCTGGCTCGCTCCCAGCCCTTTAGCACAGCCATTAGTGCACCAACCACCAAAGCGGTGCCACATGTACGTATGCCTCCTCAAGATACCAGGGGGAACAAACTGTGTGTGTGTGTGTGTGTGGTTGTTGAGGGCACAAGCCCAAGTGTAATAGGTTGATAAATCACCCACGAGCTGCAATTTAATGAACAGCATATGGGAGCGAGTGCAAATACGCAGCCAAACTAAAACAATTGCACCAAATTACTTTATCTTGCAAAACAAAAATCAATTAAAGCCTGATACATATCTCATGCTGCCACAGCGCTCATGTTGCAAAGTGAAACAGAACGCAGGGAAGGTGCAAAGCGTGTGGTTTTCAAGTGGCTATTTGCATTGGAAGGAGAGCGGAAAGTGAAAGGTCTGCTGAAGGTCAGTTTAAATGGAGAAAGGCAGAAATCTCTTTCTGACTTGTTTGCCTGAAAAAACAAGTTAAATCAACAAGCTGCAGTTGATAGAAATTGGATGAAACCTCCAGGGCTGCCTCTCAAGAGTATGAATTCCATATTTATTCTGTTGTCGTCAACTACTTTGGACCACCCTCCTTTAAAAAAAAAAAAAAAAAAAAAATTGTATATATATAGCGAAAAGAGAAAGGATGCATCAGTGTAATGGTATTTAACATTTTTCTATAGAGGAGACTGTATGTGTGACAACAGTGCACTGTGGTGAGATGGGAAGAGACAGGTGGACGGAGGAGGGGTTGGAAGGAATAAAGTGATAAGAGTTAGTTAGGTGGTCAAGGCGCCACCTGTGATCCACAGTAAAACTAAACCCTCATTCCCCATCCTCTCTTCTTTCCCTCATCCCTTTGTTTTTTTAAGGTCCTCGGAGGATATTGCTGCCGTATTCTTTCAGTGGTAAAATGTCCCCAGGCACAAAGCTATTTCAGATGCTTTACCGGTGGGCCCCAAAGTGATAGAAAAGGCGTAATTTGTTTTGACTTTGCCTCTCACACAAACCAATCTCCCAGTGTTATTTAAGTCGCCGCTCTTCTCTCGCTCTCAGCAGCATGCGACGACAAACAACAAATCTCAGGTTGCCATGGATCTCCACTATTTATAGGCTGTTTGTGTGTCTTTGTGTGTGTTGCTTGTGCACCTGTGTGTTTAATTGTCAAAGCTTTTTTCCCCCCACCTCTTGTTTGTTTCAATCATGCGGTTGAAATACTGTCATAGCCAGACTATCGCAATGCAGATTTAGTTGCAACCCATTGTTGCCGAACATAAAAAAAGAGACAAGCTTTGTAACTTTGTAACTTTGAATTAGACTTAAAAAAAAAAAAATGTATTCATGCCATATTCCCAGTGCACTCATATCTGGGCTGGTATGATCCGAGGAGGCAAAGAAGAAGCAAGAAAGCCTCAGAATAGCGACAAGAAGCCTAAAAAACACCTGATGGTCCCGAAATAGAGCTTCATTATGCCAGAGCTGAGGAGGATCCAGCCCCCGCCTGTTGATAATCAAATCCCTCTGGTGACTTCTGAACTGCGCTCTTCAGCCATGATGCAAGAAAAGAGAGGATATCTAAAAGAAGCTCTCTAAACTTCGGCAAGCGCGCAGCATTCTCTGTTTGCTTTGCACAAAGAGATGTCAGATTGATAACATGCTTTAGTTTGTTACCCCTCTTTTAACTGTACTTGACTGCCTGTGTGTTTGTTCAACTCGGAGATGCTTTATTGTCAGGAAGTAATTCGGCATCCTCGCTAAAACAAATCGTGAAAGAGATGGGAAAGACATTTGATTTGACGCCGCTTCCCACACAGAACTGTCTCCCTGTCACGTTCAACCTCTTTTCCAGCCACCACAAACAGCTTTCATCCTTGATTTTTCCCCTGCACCATCTAAAACAGTGGTTCTCAGTCTTTTTTGGTCCGACGCACTGCATAGCCCTGTCAAATGAGCTCAAGTATCCCTACATTAACACCACCCGTTATGTTCCAAATATGTTGTTATGAATGGCTTTTCAACTGGATGTTATTTAACACTTAATTATGTTAAAGTGAAAATACCATTATTATCATTTAATTATCAATGTTTAGGTTGCTTTGCTCAAGTTTGCTACTACCAGTTTTAGCGGTAGAATCTGGACATTTGTTGTTTACTTTTAGCTAACTATTTCACCATTTACACATATGCATGAACTTTAGCCATTACTTTTAGCTATTTCAACAGTTTAGCCATTATTTCTGCTAACTACTTAAACCATTTATCTACTTTTAGCTAACTATTTAAACCATTTCGCTGCTACTTTTAGCTATTCCGATTGTTCAGCCCTTAATTTTAGTGAACTATTTCAACCATTTAGCCATTAGCTCTAAATCAACCATTTATCCATCACTTTTAGCTAACTATTTAAATAATTTACTTTTAGCAATTTATACATTACTTTTAGCTAACTACTTCAACCTCTCTGCTCACTTGCTAATTAGTTTTCAAACACTCACTGCGACACGTGGTGCTATGTGTTCCAACTCAGGTTGGTGGGAGGTATTGTACAGTCAACTAGTAACTGTAAATATATAAAAGCTCAGCATCACATTAATTTGTAATCCCATTTGTACCTCAGTTTTCCTCAACACATATATCTGGATTAATTTTTTTCGATCAAATCACAATATAATTTTTTTTTTCTCTTTTCAATCGTTGAGCTACTTCATATTCTTTCCACGTACCCAGTGGCAACTAGAAATACCCCCAGGAGTGAAAATACTCCTGGCTGTCACTTACCGATGTAAAACACACACACATCTTCAGATTGTGGCCGTTGGTGCAGCTGCTGCTGTCCCATCTTAACATGCATTCTGGGAAATGAGGTGCTGCAGAGAAAAAGGGGAGGTGGTGCTGTACATGAAACCCATCATATATCCAGGGCTCTAATTACTTCCACGCTCCTCCCTTGTGTCTTAGATGGATTCTCAGGAGTCAGAAGTGGAGGATCAGCACTTTCCATCCCTCCTACCTTCTCTATGTTCTTTTTCTCCTTTGTCACAGCAGGGCTTGTGTTATTAACCTTCTGTCTGCTCATGCAAATAGGACGCTACAGTCTTTCTCTCTTGCTGGAAGCTCGTTTTAGACAGTTGAGCTCCCTTTTGAAAATTTCCATGTCTTGTTTCCACTTATAGAAATTCTGCCGCATTCAGCTGGGATCCAGAGAAAAGGCAAATAGGAGAGGAAAGGGAGAAAAATGGCAGATTGACTGGAGAGTGCGGGTCAATCATTGTCGCATTTCACTGGAGAATAAGGAAAAAGAACAAAAGGAGGGAGAAATGTTGAGAGAAGAAAGAACTGAGGTATGAAGGGAGAGCAGATGTAGAGACAGAAAACAATAACATTCATGATAAAATGCAAGTTCGAAAAGTTGCTCTCACTGCATCCGTGTGCATATTCGACTGGTAAATGCACAACATGTGGCGTCAGAGGTGTACTTTTGATGGCTAGAGACCTTCACTCCTCTGGCAATTCCCCTTCCTCTTATTGTGCTGCTCTCATAGCCTCATTGTAACAGCCGCTGAGCACCTATTGTACCTCTCATCAGCACAGTGCACCAATTGGGCAATAATGGTGGATGTGAAAGCCAGGCAGGGATGGCATCATCATCGGGGACCATCAGATGTGTATTAAGTTTGAACTGACATCTTCAGGCAGGGCCCTCCCGTCTGATTAACAGACACCTTGTGTCGGTCTGTCTGTTGACAGAAAATCTGTGTTTTTGACAATTGATTAATCTTTTACTACATTTTTACGCACAAATAACAAACATTGGAACGTTGCAGCTTCTTAGTTGTGAGGATTTAATGGTTTACTTTGTTTTATAGCAAACTAAGTAGGTTTTGGACAAATGATTTTAAGATGTCTCCTTGGGGTTTAGGAAATAATGAAGAAAAAGGTTTTTTTCTTCTTAATGAGCATCAAACAAAACTAGATCAACTTTAAAAGAATTAAAGGACATTTAAAGCAGCCAATAGTGTGTATGGAAGGCTTCAGAGCCAGTGTCCTTGATCCAAGAATATTCAGAATTGCTCAGAAGAGATATAAGAAAACGAAGACCTGAAGAAGGCAGCATATGCATTTATTTTTCCTTGTTGCAGAAGCTCAGAACCCTCGTCCCCAGGACATTACTGGCTGGTTTGATGAAGATGAAAACAAAACAAACTCAGTGCAGTGGTTATCTCAGTCACCAGACTTCCACACTTTTGAACACAACTTGCTCTATTTGAGTGTTCTTGTACAATCAACAAAGCAAAAAATAATGGAATTTCTCCCTAATCTCACCCTTTCTGTCTCTCGTGCACACACACACACACACACACTCTCTCTCTCTCTCTCTCTCACTCACACACACACACACACACACACACACACACACACACACACACACACACACAC
>JBBPCS010000330.1:7660014-7689727 GCA_037974645.1 Hollardia meadi
ACACACACACACACACACACACACACACACACACACACACACACACACACACACACACACACACACACACACATATTCACAGTGGATTACAACTGGCCCCAGGGGCTGAACAAAAAAGATGAATACACACAACTGGAGCAAAGAAGCTCTTTCTTTTGTCATATCACGGTACAGTGCAGTATTGTACAGAGCACATCCACTATAGAATCTTTTATAGTTCATATCTTCCTTTTCATTTGAACACCTTGAGGTGCTGTCAGCCCTGCTGCCAATGGGCGATTTGATGGGTTGTCATAAGAACGTACACTGTTGAACGTCACAGCACTGTTGAATGCAGTGTGCGTGTAAGTGGCTATGGGCGAGAAAGGGAGGCAGAGAGAGAGAGTATTAACCACTCTATAGACTAAGTGAGGCACTTCATGGTTAAATATAACTTTTTTTCCCCTTCTCCCCCCTCAGAGCGATCAATATCCCATTTGTGGGTTTTAGGGCCTGTGTGTTCCCCAGGCTTTGGGCTCCTCTGTCCCACACTGCATCAATAAATTCCATTTGCTCTCTGTGTCGAATTGCTGTTGGAGCATTGGCAACCATAACAGAAGACTTCTGTATATCAAACGGCATTGATGCTTGCTCGATGACTTCCTCTTGTTAAGATTTAATGTCAACACACTTTCTTTGATCAGTTTTAATTGTTACCGCTGTCTTTGATCTGCTTCGCAAATGCACTAATTTCAATTTGTGCGCCCGTGTTAGCCACGAAGGGATCTCTTATAATAAATAAACATGTACAATCTTTGGCCACATATGCATGACTTAACTCTTCACATTTGATGGAGTCAGCGCACTTGAGCAGCAGTCAGGACAGCTTACATCAGTTTAAAGAAATGACCAAATATGATGACATGGCGGTACAACTTTGAAGTCACGGTGGTGAATAGACCTGGTTTTATGTTCTCCCTGTAGACGCTGGTGCACACTTATCAGAGAGTAAGTAATATCCCTCTCTGCAGCCCATAAAAGCACATCTAAGCAGGTGGCAATTGGCGATGGTGGTGGGTGAGCCAAAGCAGCACAATTGTCGTATCATGCAGCAAAAGCAAGAGCAGATTGCACAGCAGTAGACTGAGTGGGCAACAAATAAATAGTTTGTTCAGGGAAAAGTGCGTGTGATTGGTGGTTTATAGTGATGGCGCAGCAGAGTGGGCTAATGGCCTGCAGCCAGCTAGGGTTTTATGCCTAAACTATTATATTATTATAGTCATGTGCTGAGGTGCATGTGCAGTTTTTCAGCCCACAGACAACTCCAACAGTTTCTTCTTTTACTCGAGGCTGCTAAATTTGTCACCAAGAACGGCCTCGGGCTAAAGGGGAAGACCTGGAGCACCACTTCTGAAACTGTCTTTGCAACTTGCTTGTTTTCATACATGCTGTAATTTCCCCTCTCGGCTGCCTCCCTGTCCCTCTTAATTTCGGCGACAGCAGCCCAGCTATATCAGAAATTATTTGGATCAGACAGTGTATCTATTTTCACCGCAGCCGTCGAAAGCAACCAGCCTGCCTCCTCGACACCAAACAAACACCCTCCCTGCCAAACTACCCCTATCAGTGATTACCAAAAAGATGCAGTGTCGAGCCCAGTCTATTATTTCCAATTTCTCCTGGAGAAAGTTAATCTAATGAGCATTATCGGCAGCTAATGGGAATTATAATTAGTCAGATGCAGCAGATTATCTGCGCATAATTAGCTGTGTCTGTCAGCTCCAATTAGCATGACAGGAATTAGGAGACTTTGGAGTTTTGTAGCAGGAGAGGAGGAGAGGGACAGAGAGAGGAGGGCAAGGAGACGGAGAGATCGAAGAGGTGGTGGAGAGAACAGGGAGGAGGGGAGGTGTGGGTGGTTGGGAGAGGCAGGTTTTTGGCTCTGAGCTCAGCCTTGTGCTGAGAAGAGGGGATGTGCATAGAAAGTAGGACGAGCACAAATGATTCTGGGCGTGCACAATGGAATGGTGTTGATAGGTTTCAGGCAGAGAGGAGACTAATGCGAGGGCGTGAGGACATGTAGCAGGCTGTCCAAGTGCGAGCAAAAGAGACGGATACCCTCGTAGCCAGCATATATCCATCAGCAGCCACAAATGTTGTCAAAGTGCCCCTGAGCAAGACACTGAACCTTCACTAAATCATTAAAATTCCCTTGGAATGACTCTAACAGTGAAATTCCGCAAGTGTAAATGATGGCTAAAAAATATGACAAGGTTGAAATATAACGCAAGCTAAACTGATCTCTTTTTTTTTCCTATGGCATAAAACAGTAAAAAGTACAGATCATGGTCAAAGCTCTATTGAGTAGAAAGCGCCTAGATCCACAGTGACATTGAGTAACTTATTATTCAGCACAAAAGACGCCTAATTTGTCTGTTCATTGAGTTTAGCTGATTAAATCACATGCTGTGGTATAATGATGAGAGTTTTAAAGGATAGGGTTTTGCCTTTTCAAGAGTTCCCTAATACATTACTCATATACAATATGTATATCTAATGTAATAAAGAGTTATTGGTCACTGTAATCATTCCTAATGTCCACACTATGACTATGAAGGGAAGTCCTATATGTAAAAGATAAGGGAGAGTACTTGTTGCAAAATCAAAAGCGCATCTTCCAAAATTACTGTTTTTATTCTGTCTTGTTTTGTTGTTCTTTGTGTTTCTATTTCCAGCTGTGCCACAACAAAACACTGGCAACAAGCTATACTGTATATGCAATAGCCAGAATGAAGCTACCTCACTCAGACTGCTGAGGCCTCATATTATAAGGAGTCCACTGGGCAGGGATCACATTATAAGAGGGACAATTACACCAGCCAATAACTCCAGATAAATAGACTGTCTTTTAAATCTGCATTAATTGATTTGCAGCTAAACAAGGCTAACATATCACATTTTAAAGCTGATATGGCGAATGTGTCGGTGAACAGTTGCTTACCAACACATCCAGAAGACATTTGCAGTCTTGTTCCGGGTGGTGTAACAAATTTACAAGTCCAATATTCACAATGAAAATGGTCTCCAATAACTCCGCAGGGAAATATCTGGCTCTTAAATGTGCAAAATGCTCCACAGTGTTCACCGGCTATAGATGCTAACTTTATCTGGCTGCTGTTTCATGCTGGGCAGGTATAGTGTACAGTGTGTTTATCTTTTTATTGAAAACAGCTGCTTTCTGCAGTTCGAGACAAAGCTGAGAGTAAACCTAAGCTGAAAGATGCTATAAAACTGCCTTTGCCATTAGTGCAGCGCTTTTCTAGAATAATCTGCGATGTCACCTAAAAATCAAAACACCTATGCCTCTCTGTAACTTCAAGACTAGCCTTGCTATGCCTGCCTGCTTCTTTCACTGAGCCTGTGCCTATTTCACTGTCAATTTTTCCTGTTTTATTTATTGGCTTTGTCTATTCCTGTTATTTTGTTGATATTTTTCTACTGAAGTGTTAACAGGCTGTGCTGAGAAAGAGGCATGCTCAGCCGCCTTAAAGCTTAGAAAGAAATGTATACAAAGCTGCGTAAAAGTTGACATGAACTGCAGAGTTTCTGTGGGTTCATGACAGAGTGACACGTTTCACATTACACATTGCTGATATAAAAGATATCGATTAGAGCAGGTTTAAATTCATCTCTTCCTGTAAACCTTTATTTTGCAGGTATGTCTTCGGTGTCTAGCAACACGAAAATTGAAGAAACGAGCACCTGATATCCTTGTGATATTGTATTCGGCGTACATTAAAAGAACACAAATTTGTCTGGTGTTCTCGCAGCTAAACAAACTACTTTGTAATGTTTTCAATCAGTCTCATATCAACAAACCAGCACCACCGGAAGCCCTCTGGGAACTGTCTCAATGAAAACATGCAGGAAGATACACAGGCAGCTAAATAGCTTTTGATTGAGAAAACACTGAGTTAAATTTGCATAGATTATCTCTATCTATTTGACCAGGCTGTATGTGTCAGTAAAGCACAGTTGGTAAATAGCTGTAGTCAACAGCGGGAAAAGAGCGGAAGCCTGGACCGTACACAACCTCACCCAACGCATGTTAAACAATGTAAACACACACACACACACACAGTTAAGCTAACATGGCTACAAACATACCTGCACACATGCACACACAGACATGTTTTTGCACATAAGGCATGCAAGCACACACACACACTGGGACACTGGGGACGATAGATTCTGACAGTGTAGAGTTAATGTTGTAAAACCCGCTCTTCGCTTGAGATTATTGATTAGGCTCAGCTCATATTTACTGAAGGATACACGACCCTGTGATGTGTATACTCACACAGATGAATACACACACACACCGAAATCAGTTAGGCACCCATGCCCGCGCAGTTAAAGCCAGATGATTTCATGCATACACACGCCTTAATACACACACGTGTCTCCAATCACCACTCAAGGCTACTTCCCTCCCCAAACGACTCATGCTATGTCAGTGTGCTTCCTGTCGTCCCCGTCTGGCTGTGTTGACGTCTTGCTTCTTTGACAGGCGCACTGAAACTGACAGCATGATTTGTACTCCAGCACAAACATGCTTGGCAACATCAATTCCCATGGTATGGCTGGGGAAAACGCCTGGGAACGTCTGTGACTGTGTTTTACACTTTTAGGTCAAACTGGAGAGCAGCGTGCAGCGGGTGAGTTGCTACGAGTTCAACGTCTCACTCAGCGTCACTTCGTTTGGTGTTGATGATGATTGTCATTTTATACATGCCAGTGCAAATCTAACTGACTAAAATCCATCCATCTTTCTGCAACATTTTTCTCCTTTGGAAGGCTGTGCAGTGATCTGGATGAAGCACTGCAGCGAGGAATAATACACTTTTCATGGCCAGTTCTCCATGACATTGCTACACTCTCCAGTGTGGACAATGAGGGGGCGGGCTTATCCGATGTTTTTAGCTCGATGACTATTGGTTATCCGGTTTGAAGCAGTAGACTCTGAAATACAGTATACTTCCTAGTTGCTGTAGCCTGTAGGCCATGCTGTAGCCTACTCTGTCGCTAAGGTTGCTCCCCTCTTCTGCTCTGGAAAACCAATCTTTGCTAAAATGCATCGCTACCGATGAGCCAGCGCAGGAATGTCGCCGTAGACACCAGTTTAAAACCTCTGCTATACTGCGAAATACAGAGAGATTTATCTGGCAGTCATCAGCCTAATTAGCAATGAGTGAACTCCTTTGGCAAGGGCTTGAAAGTAACAGGCGTTCGTGTATATGGAAAAAGTCCTGCATTCCACGTTTAATTTTGTAATCCTATATTGGTTTATTTCCATTCTAAACACAAAAATGTGTACATATTCAATAAAAATTAAAAAGCTACTTTACAATCTTTTTATGTACCCTTTGTTAACTGCAGAAGTATCTGCAGGGGTACAAGTATCCCTGGTTGAGAAGCACTGGTTTACAGGGGCCTCTTGCAATGAACACAGCTCAGAAAATCTCCTGGTGCAAAGTTAAGAGAAAAATGTGGAGGGAATGAAAATGAGCTGCCAGCTATCCACCAGAGGCCCTCCAATTAAGCAAAAAAAAGTGAGAGCTCCAAATTATAATTTAAAGCGTGCTTCTTTCATTTTCAAAATCAATAAAATTTGATGTGTAATATATAGATTACTAGCTTAGTGAACCTTCACTGAAAGGTGGAACAATCCTGATCCACATTTGTTTTTTCACATCATGTTCAATATAACATTTAAAAAGACAGCTCATGAGCTGATATCCTTGATGATAGATTTCCCAGATAGAGAGCCTTGATGATAGATTTCCAAAATAATACTGTAAGGGGGAAATTACATCACCAGTTACAATGTTTGGGCATTTTGATTGGTAGGCAGGAGAGGGCTTGCTGCGAATCGATTGGCGCCTGCAAGGCTGGGCCTGGTTGAAGCTGCACTGAACCTCCTGGAGTCGAGTGTGTGTCTTCTGGGCAAAATGTGTGGATTAAAGGAGGCCTGAACTTGAAACAGGAAAGGACAGAGCAGTCAATAACACACTGATTAATGATAATGGCATGCAAGCCAGGGGGATAATCTTTCTAAGCTCTTTTTATCTAAGCACCGATTGACTGAAAACATGGAGGACAGAAAGAAAATGCACCAATCCCAAGGCAAACCAGGGGCTTCCAAACAAGGTAAATGTTTATGTCTTCAGTTTTTATAAGCGTGAATAGAAATGCATCCACATCATTGCAGGCAACTGTAATGAGTTGGCTTAAAACATGACTCAGACTTTCTTTGAGAACCCTTTCCAACTAGAATACTTTTTTTTAAAAATTATTTTGAAAAATATCAAACCAAAAACAATTGTTGCATTACCTCATTTTGTCATATATGTTCTTGGAACTATCTGGATGTGAATAATTGCATTCATGAGGTGATACTTCAAGCTAGCATTTATTTCGATATCCTCCAATATTTTCCTCCACCAAATGTCCACATTATTCCACAACCGCATCATCAATCTGCAGATCCATCAGTGCAATTTTCTGTCACCTTGCTACAAAATATGACCATAAACACCCTCACTTCTTATAATAACAAATTCCCTCCTCCCATTGTATCCCCTGTTTTGAAATGCTTATTGACAGGGATGAAATGGAAATTATGGTTTATCCCGGCTTCTTCTCATCAATCTGGCCCATCTGAGACTTGGAAGCTCTGCTAAGAAATTTAAGAGGCGCTGATCCTTGCGCTCAGGCCTCATCCACTTGCCTATGGATTTGCCACAACTGCTGGCTAATTTATGCAGCCTCATGGACGCAATTATTCCCTATGTCCACAGTCGTGAAGAAGCGCTGGGATGATGACAGTCTTAAGACGGATTGGATGCCTCTTCTAGTGGTTATCTGAGGAGCTTGTCATCAGTGTGTGGATTGGAGATGGATGTTCTGCCCTTGCCTTGGTGGGAGAGGCCTGCTAAACTTTGTGAACCTTACTTCTCCTTACATCTCTTCTACCATTTCTTCATTTTCCACCCTTTTGTGTGCTGTTTCTCTAATGTCTGAGAAATGAGCCAATTGGCTGCCCTCATCCTCTTCTCTTTGCCTCCCTAACCCCTCTGTTTCATCTCCCCTCTCTTTACTCACACCTCCATTACTTCCTCTTCTTCTTTTCCCATCCCTCTGTCCTCCTCAGTCTTGCATTCAAGGGTCAAGCATCGGCTCTCCTGGCCCCACGCTTCCCGTTCGATTGGCCCGATAGTTTATTCACTTCACCCAGACACAAAAGACATCAAGCTGACTGATCAGCGGGCAGGAGCCGGGGGCATGGCTGATCAATGAGGCCCTGGGCAGCGGGGATGAGGGAGGGAGGAAGGATGGATGGAGGGAAGGAGGCGAGGGAGGAGAAGGGCAGAGGGAGGGCTGGACAGGTAGGCTGACAGACGCACAATCAGCGGACCAATCGATGGGGACTTTTGCTGAGCTCAGATAAGAGGCTGCAGCCCGTTCAGGACACACAACCAGATCCTCACTGACAGGAGCTTTTGTTTCCTATGCTCATGAGCTTTACGCTGCTCTAGGTGACACTGCAAAAAAAGAGAGAAAAAAACAGAAAACTAAAGGAACAATTCATGAAACAGCAAGATAGCATCTGATTCGTTTGTTTATTTAAACACTGGCTCTTCGAATCCTGTTTTAACCCAAACAGGTGCAGAAAATCTACTAATGTGATGTGATAAATGCCCCCTCCATAATGAAATGGTGTGTATGACTCTGTATTGGAGGGAACCATTGATTGGACACCATTCATGCCTTTGTTTGTCTGTCCATCACGGTAATGGCACAGCAGACAATATTGATTTGATATATTGGAAAACAATGGAGGCACCTGAGTGTTTGCTGTTGTCTTATTTTGCCATTTTAAAATGTAAATTCACCTGTTAAATAAGTTTTTCAAGCAACACTGGCTTAAAAAGCATATAATTTCACAAAGGCTGGGTATCAAAGCTCAATACTTTTTTTGGTACTCAAAGAAAATGTGTCTACAGCTTTAGTGGTGGTAATAGTTTTTGGTATCACAGCTAAAATTCAAACAATACCCAGCTCTACTCACCATTGTGTCACTTAACTTAAACTTAACTTTGACTTGAAAGCTGAAATTTTCAAGCTGCACTTATCAATCTTTTTACATCGACAATTGATCAAATAATCATCTGTTATAAAAGGGTTTGTCAAAAGTGAAAACACACAGAGAATAAACCTCTGACTCTTCAGTTCTTCTCTGATCTGATAGAATTTTAGCATCTTTGAACTCACTGTTTTGATTTTTACGGCCCTGCAACTTTACTCTTTTGGGTCACTCTCACCGCTCTCCTCAGCCCTGTCTCTAGTCACAGCAGGCTGCTGCTGTTCAGCAGAAAAGTTCTACCTGTCCAATACAAAACAGCTGACAGACAGATAGCGACTTGCTGGTGAATATTTATTATTTTCCGCAGCAGTTGGTACAGCTCAAAGCAGAATGAAAATTTGACTCACATTTATCATGAGGCCAGAAAGCAAATCCAAATTAATACTAATGTTGCACTGTGTCTGTGCTATGTAAAAATTAAATTAACATGTTAACATGCTGACATGTTCACTAATTACACTATGTCATTGTTTGCAGCTTGTTCCGCTGCCTCCAGGTGGAAAGTAAACAGTATACTGCTTTAAGATTCAGTGTTGGATGAAGTTACTTGACAATTGTAAAAAAAAAAATAAAAAAAATGGGTACTGTACAAGCTGCTTAACCATGTAGATAGAGAGAAATGTTGCAAAGGAGACATTTACATAGCAAAGGGAAAGCCCAGAGAGAGATCAGAGCCCCTCTACTCCCTGTATTCATAGTGTGATGGGGTCATCAGCACAATCCCATTGTTTTATCACTGGGGCTTTAACCTTCCCTCTTACTCTTGCCCTGTTACTCACAGGTGCAGACACATTCACACAAACATGCTAGGAACTGATGGAGGAATTGTGTTTGACTGTGAGAACATTTTGTGATATTTTTTGTCTCCAAGACATCAGCGGAAATGGCTTCTCCGAAGCAAAACACGGAAAGCAAATGTGCGTCTGATATTTTCTTTTGTTGTCAGTAAAGGTGGGTTTATTCAGTGAATCCCAGTCCTTGTCATCCATTTCTAAACAATATACTATTAAGGTGAAAACTTTTCCCTGTAAAATAAATGTTCCTATAATTTATGTATATGTGACATTCTCCTGTTTAATTTTTCTCTCAAAAATGGGTTGTTTTCCCGCCTTTCACAGGTAGACGGGTAGTAATTAATGAAACGCACATATGAGCCAAATTTAAATCCATCCCAGCATACCTGGGTGGTTTCCCAGGCAAGCGTGCTTGTCCACTTCCGCTGTGTGGTGAAATCTCGACAGAACTTGGACAGAAAGTGGCTTCAAGCCCAGTCGGAGAAAGGCACAGTGCGTCAAGTTCCAAACTGATCAATTGTGAGCTAATTGGAAAATAGTGCCAGGAAATGTGATAATGTGGCTGCTCGCTCTGCTCTTACTCTGACTGCACACCCCACCTGCCTTTCCCCTCTTTTCCCACTCTTGAGGGGTTGGGTCTGGGTCCTTCAATCTAGTGGCTTTCTAATAAGGCTGGAGCCACTGGTCAACCTGAATGAGCATCACAGCTGCGCTCACCGAGGCGCACATAGATGTAGGAGTGTCACCGCATGCTTACAAGCCCATTTGTTCACACATACATGCAAGAGATGGGAACACAGCAAGAGAAGCTGGTGAGATTGTGCTCGACCTGTCATTGCCTGCTGTTTGACTGATTTAGCCGCAACCACCAGCATGGCATCACAGACATGCAGCAATAGCACACAGGAAGGAAAGCAATCAGGTTGGCAGACAGCAAAAAGCACAAAAGCAGGTTGTAGACCCAGAGGCGAGTACTAAAACAGACGAGGAGTGGCCATTGAAGGGTTGTAGAACCTTCGGAAAACAGAAATAATGCAGAAAGGAAAAGTTGCACAGAACTCAAAATGCAAAATAAATAGGAAGCTCAAGTTGATACAGTTTTTGAAGATGATTGAGTCATGAATGATCAGGGATGCCGTTGGGGCGCCATAAAAGAAATGTTAAAAAGTGTCCAGACTTAATGCAAAGCCAATCTCAGCAGTGGTGTGATTACATAGAAAGTGAATAGGAAATAGGAAGTAATGACTTTTAGACTCTCTCCACAAAGACTGGCAGTTCGTCCATGGTGCAAATTGGCATGTGCTCGACGGGAAAGCATTGCATGAATTTATTTCTGTAAGCAAATCTATTGATCATGGTTATTCCAATGAAAATTCATTTTGGTCCGAACATTTTGCTTTTGTGAATGGCTGACTGGTCCTTAGCAGAACTGGTAGTGGAAAGGAGTTGAGATGATGATGAAAACAGAAGGACTTGGTAGAACAGATGAGGGGATTGGAAGCTGTGCAGGAGGGAGGTGTATTGGGGGGTTGGTGGTGGTTGGGGGGGGTCTATTGTCCCATTTCAGACTCATGGGATCGCTACATGTCACCAGAATACGTTGTACTGCCGGACATGAGTGACAGTGATAGGCACTGTGGGCCTGGAATCCAGAATTTTCTACTCTTCCCAATTCCCTAGGCTAGGCCTCTTTCCCTGTGACAAGAGGAGGAGACGTTGTGTCAGCTGAAGTGCGACAGTCTTTGTCTTACTCTCACTCACTCACCAACTCATTCACTCACTCACTATTTTCCTCTTACTCCAACCTTTTTACTGTTGTTGGTTTTTTTTGTACATTTGATCCCGTTTTTGTCCTTATCCTTTCTCTTGATTCTCTCAGCCTCATTTCCTAGTGGCTGTTTCCTTCTCATTTGTGTCTTTCTTCTTACTCATTTGCTCTTTGACACCTCTTCTCTTTCACACCCTTTAATTCTCTTTTTGTCCTCTGGGGTTCTTTCTTCAGTCCTTGGTATGGCAGTTCTGGAGTGGTTGGCACAAAAATAGAGCAGGTGGTCGACACCTGCCTGGCTTCCTAGATCTCTCTTTGATAAGGCACCATTTGTCCACATCAAAGGCACTGTTTTAAGACATGCCTCAGAGAAGGACCGGGCACCCTGTGGAGCAGTGCTGTCACCTTACCATTTTGCTGTCTACACCTTGGATTCAGCTTTACCTCTTGGTCGTGGCTTTTCTGTGCTCTAAAATGGAATATTTTTGTCTGTAAAAGCAAAGAGCAGGGTTTATAGGACTGGTGGGCAGGTGAATCAAGGAGAATAAATCTTGTTTGCCGGATAGATGCTGGATATTTTCCTGCAAGAAGCTGCAATGTCATATAATCTTTAATGTGAACTGGTTTTAACACTAACATCTACACGAGAGGGCAGAGCAACTTTTGAATGCAACAGCGTACTTCAGATATTACATAAATTACACTGTACTTTGTTGATGTGCTTGGGGGAAGCACTAAAAGGTTTAGCATGGTTTGTTTACATGACCACATCTGAAGGCAAAAGTGTTTATAGTTGTTACAAACTACCACACTTGATGGTGGGGCAAAAAGTCTGCCGTCACAGCCTTCTCCTGGCTGCGTTTCCTCCCAAACTTACAATGACACATCAAATGTGCTTTTTGAAGAGTGTACAACCTGATCTTAAATGGCACAAACGGCTCCAGCCTCAGGACGACTGTGTATGTAAAATATCCAAGACTATATTTGCGCTTCTGTGTCCTGACACAAGCTATTATTGGTTACACAGCACGTAGGTTTAAAAGTGCTGTATGATATGCAGTATTTGTTGCTCTTTGGTATGTTGCATAATTTCTGCATTTTTTTATTTTAGAAGATTCTTCCATCCGCAAATGTATTTTGGATTTCAATGGTTGTTAAGCCAGCTTGTATAATTTTACTGCATTTTGCACATCGTCACCTTTTTAGTGTATTCATTCAAATCCTGCTTATATTTCAACTACACCTTCTGTATGCACACAATGTAAACTAAAACTATTTGATGAGAAGTACTTTCTCTAATACCATCTATTACTAACTCAACTGTCATTATCAATGCCAAAAAATGCCCATCACAAATTTCCAAGCCTGAAAGTGCTTGTTTTGTCCAGATCCAGAATTCAAAATTTAAGAAGCAGAAACCATCGAAAACAAATGACATGTTGTTGATTCATTTTCACCGGCCATGAAGAAGATGAATCAACCAATGGTTTCAGGACTAAACCTAAAACAGTGTTATCTTGTAGACCATGACATAACATTATTACTAAGCATACAAATCAAGAAAGTTCCTGACAGTTTTCCATCAGTGAGAAGTGCCTTAAGCTCTGCGTTTCCCATTTTCCTTTTACCTTTTTTAATCACTTGGAGCCCTTATCAAGTGGGCTGCACCTTAAAAAGCAGTCTACCCTTTTCTTCTTTGACTATATCAACTTCAGCAACACCATTTATTTTGCCGTGAAGACAAGCCAATCTTGTTTTGTGTGTGTGTTCCCCTCCTCAAAAGCTTCCTGGCTTACCTGTATCTCCAGCTTCATCAACCTCCTGATGAAACCCATACTGGCCCTTCAGCTGATAAGGTAAGCCAGGCAACCTTTTATATCCATCATTCACCTACTTAACACACGCACAGTCACAAGTACACACTCACCTGTGTGTTTGTGTGTGTGTGAGAGGGTGGATTTGTGTGTGTGTGTGTGTGTGTGTGTGTGTGTGTGTGTGTGTGTATTGTGGGGGGGTATACCATAACAAGATTAGGATTAGAAATGTGAATGAAATCACACCCTCTGCTGCCACCCAAGTAATCAAACGGCCTCAAACAAAAGAGCAGTTCATTTAGTGCTACTAATTCCTGCTTGGTGGCTTCATAGCATTGCAGTCTCATTATTCTATTTACCCCCATACCTCCTCCCCCATCCACACACACACACACACACACACACAAATGCACAAAACCTCATAAATTGTGTTGTGGGACTGCTGCCAAAGCGGAGCCTGGGTTCAGCTGGGTAGTTAATCATCTCCTATAGCATGTAATTCGTGTAAACAATGTTTGTTTGCGCACCAAGAGAGCGCGGGCCCCCCAGGCTCTAGTTAACTGTGATGTGGTGGCGTACCTGGGAATAGTAGTTCATGTGCAAAAGGGCCAAAGGTCGCAAGGTGTTCATAATTGTCTCCCTGCGCCAAGTAGGAGTGGGAGCATGGAAAATACTTTGACGACGTGGAATCATTGTCATGACAGCGCTCCTAGGGGGTTGGATGGTGGGGAGTGTGAATATGAACAGAGATTAATTGAGCCCAGCGTTGCCATGTTAAACCCGCCAAGACCTTTGAATGATGTAACTTCTTCTGCATCTCTTGGTCGGTTTCCACAGTCACTGTGTACACAAGGTCATTTAGTTTCTGATCGATAGCTTATATCGAGTCTACACTTGAGCCCACACCACCCACTGTTTCTGAAATGGCCGTTAAATCAATGGGAACAAATGAAATTAAGCTCCTGGGCGGCTCGGAGGAGCAAATGATCTTTCTGTGATTAATAACACACTGTAAACGCATCTGTGCTGGGCATATCACATCCGAGAGTATTTCCTTGCCTCGACTTGTTTCCTCGGGGTAAGACTAAGAGAATAAAGCTGTGGGAATGATGTTTGTCTGGGGAAGCACCATTTGGTAGAACACTGAAACAAGAACAAATGGTTTTGTTTGTGCAGATGTAAGTATGTTACTTTGAGACTATGATTATGAAGTTTGCAGAGTACCAAGAGGACAGGATAGTGAATTGTCATATCAGACGGTAGGATTCACACAGCTCGAAGATGTAAGGGCTGTTTAGCCAGTCTGTTGTGCTGTGAATGGCTTTTTAAATGTTTCATTCAATGACTTTAAACATTAATTATTCTATGCAAATTGATTCGCTAAGAGTTTGAGAGAAGAAATGACAAAACGTCAGAAGTTTGTGCTTTGCTGTTGTACAAGGTTTGGTTACAGGTACACGGCTACATCTATAAAACAAAACATAATTAGTATTTCTTGGAATATGGCATTCATGTTGTAGATGGCTAATAAAAAACTAAATCAGCTATCTGGTTTACTGTGAACTTTATGTAATGCCCCAAGCCAAAGTTGCCATTTTAAGATGTTACATACTCACAGTGATGTAAAGTCTGATCCAGAGCTCTGAGTGATGTCTAAACCACTGCGGTCGAGCTTGCTTTGGATGTGTGAAAATCTAACTAACTCATGACAGTTGAAGCATTTGACTGCTTCTTTATGTCAGGGAACAAAATGAAATTGTCTGAGCTACACCATGAGTTCACTGAGTTAAACAGACTCTGTGGGTTGTCATAGAAATGTAGTTGAATAGCATCAGTGATATATTTTAAGAAATAGAGCCAATGAGAATTAGAGTTTGTTGTTTGGGAACAAGTTTTTAATATTAAGTTTAATAAAAAGGTGTTTATTAAGTTTTAAAATATCACCCAAAAAAGGTTTGTAACAAGAAATTTTTGTTTATCTTGCATATGAGAAACCTAATTTTCTGAATTCCTCAACCTCTCTGGCACCAAGATGGCTTTATAACGACTCGGTAATCTCCTGAAACAGCAGTGCACTGTAGTTTTTAGGAAACATCACGCATTAATGGACATTTGGTGCTCTAACAAGTACAGCAGCAGGACAGTGTATTTGGTATTGACTTAAAATAAACTACAGTGCCCATGTTCATTGTAATGAAGGAACAAGTCAGCCAGTGCAAGACTGGGGCTCATTATGTGTTTTTCTAATAGTTTTTGAACAACAATGGAGCTCTGTGGCAGAAAGGAATACGATATATCAGGGACTGACTGCAAGGACGACACCTGTTTGTTGGATCAGTTCACTGTTGGTTTTGGTCTTTTTAAGGCTTCACAGACAGCAAGATAAATATAAAAAATAGCACCACCCTTATCCTGTAACTTTATGTAATTATGTTGCTATTGATAACACTGTTCTAATCCTCACAAGTTATTCCTTCACACAACTTTCCCAGGTCCAGTGCTTGCTGTGTTCTCAGCAGTTGGTGTAGAATATTAATACATCTTTGATGCTGAGGCATGTTTGTGCCAACCATGAGAATTTCCTGCCAAGGCTGAATCAGGCAGAGGCTAGTCAAGCTATGTTAAATTGCTTTTTAGGAAATTTGCCTAGGGTGTGATTTGCAGTTTTTACCATCATAGACTATTCTCTTCTGTGCTTTGGAAACAAGAACTGAACAAGGGATTAGTTGCCCTGCCTTTCTCCATGGTGATTGTCTTTAAAGCCCATGTTCCTACAACAAGGAAGGTTTAGAAGCCCCCCCCCCCCACAAAAAAACAGCCCAGAGAGCAAGATAAACGGCAAGTCTGGCTTGCAGAGGGCAACAGCAGTGAATCTAACATCTAATATTTGAAAATCCCCTCGTATAGATACAGCTGTGACCTGTCATTACGTGGGATAAAATGAAGAGCTTTGCACTGCACTCTAGGGAATGGGGCCATTTCCTAAAGCTCACGCAGAAATACACATAGCTTAGGTGAAGAACTGCTCTGGAGGAAATCGACAATCTTGCCGGGTATAGTGCACAGAGAACAACCTGCTGCTCAACATCAACAAAATCAAGGAGCGGATTGTTGGTTTTTAGAAAATGGAGGAAGCAAAGACGTACACCCTTGTCTACATCAGACAAGCTGTCTACATCAGCTGAGGTGGAGCAGGTGAACACTTTTAGTCTTCCTGTGAATCAGCATCACAGAGACCCTGTCATGGACATCACACATCTAAACCTTGGTAGAAAACGCAGAGACTGTATTTCTCAAGGAATCCTGAGAAGGCGAAATTCCCATGCCAAGTTTTTGTTAACTTTTGTAGAGAACCAATAGGAAGCCCAGGATTCCTGACTGGGCAGGAAGCAGGAGAGCTCTGCAGCGGGTGATTAAAACCACAGAGAACATCAGTGATATCGGTGAGGTGCCTGCGCAGAGCCCAACACCAACCCCAGCCACAACCTGTTCACCCAAGACGCTGCTCTGTAGCCTGCCGTACCGCCAGACCTTTCCTTAGGCTGTGAGACTCCTGAATTCATCCTCCACACGCCACCTGAAAAAATTTGTTTGGTATTTATCTAATTTTGTTTTTTGCGAGTAGCACAGAGGGACTACAACTATCATTCCTTTGTTCACTCCTGGTTGTATAAAGATAAGTAAGTTGAAAATTAAATATTGATAGAGTTGGGCATACAAGGTGTTCCTCATGCAGCCTCTGTGTGAATCTTAAAACACCACTAGTCAATCTTTATAGGTCATTGCTGAATTTCTCTCTTTCTGACTTTAAAAACAAAAAAGCATCATCATTATTACTTCATTAAATCAGAATGGTCTTTTTCATACATTTTCACAAGCAATTGATTCTGCCTCTGGTTGCCAAGAGAAATGGCAGGGCCTCTGGATTCGGTCCCATGAGGGCACTATGGCCAAAACCACCACCCGGTGTGTGGTTTGCTTTGCATTTTCTTTCAGACGTACTTTAGAACCTCTCTCTTTCTGCAGCTGCACAGATGGGTTGTGCTCTTTTATTCATAAGGGCTACACTAACTTTGATCTGGCTTTGCATTTGCAGCATGTGTCGGACCGAGATGGAGGGCGAGTGGGTGGGAGGGAAAGAGTGGCGAGGTGGAGGCAGACTGGGAGGTTGTCCTGCTGGCCAGATACCCTAACTGCTCCCTGTGCCTCTTTTTCTATGCTTCTTAGTTCCTCTGGGCCCTGTGCGCTTTCTATTATGTATGAGTGTTGTAACCAGTACAGTAGATCTCCTGGCCGCAGACACGGAGCAGACATCCCCGCAGATCTCTGAGCTGGGATTTTGTTTCATAAAGGAAACACAATGTAGCATGGACTTTGCTTACTTTTTACAATATAGTGACAAGCGCCAACTTTAGGCTGGGGAATTTGAATACCTGAATGTTCACAATGCTTGCTGTTGCTGTGGTTATCAGGTTGTCCAATGTAGCACAACACTTATGCAGTTTACAGTGACCATGGTGGCAGATGTAACTTAATGGTCATTTTTGAAACAATAGGTCTTTGATTTTAGACATAGACAAATGCAAATTTCTCACTTTTAGTCGCGACCTTTGATTTTACAATAACCTTGGTAGATTGGCTAGCTAATTATTGTTAATTCTGTGAGTTAACACCAACATTAACTCTGTGAGATGGTTGAAATTTCCATTTTCCTGATAACTTTTGTAATGTCCCCATCCTAATCATGAAAATGAGAACCCTTCATACAAATTTGCTGGCTACTTAGGCTACATGATAACTCTTTGTATTGGTGATAAGAATAAAGTAGTGAACTAGTTATCCCCGGCATCATAGTCGAGTACAACATGAAAACATTCGGCATTTATGCTTTTTGTGAGTATTTTCAAGCAATATGTTTAACTTTTACACGTCTCAAAAGTCTTTGAGGATGAGGGCAAACGTGTATCTTAGGCTAATTTCTGTTAATACAATACAGAGCAGGACGAAGCCTTCAATGGAATCGTGACACCTAGTAAATTGTGACTGGTGCTAAACAGACAGGATTTTTCTAACATAATCTGCACACATATATCATTAGCTACCTATGTAATATGGTAGGTGTGTGCGTGTGTGTTAATTTCTACGATGCTACTCTGTAGTTGTGGTACCAGCACTTTATGCTGCACCACAAAGCACCTGGCTGCCGTGTCCGAGGATTACGGGGGAAGAAGGTGCACAGGTCTGTGGCGATATTCTGCCAATCAATGTGTTAGAGGGCGAGGGATTCAAAGAAAATTGGTACAATGTGCCTTTCAGAGCTACTCAATCACTTTGAATCTTAGCTCATCCTTCTTCTCATCAGACTACCTGTCACTTAATCAGTGCTGACTGAGAGATGCAGTCCAGTTCAAGTAAGAAGAAAGCTAGAGCTAGAAAAAAGCAGGGATTTAATAGGCAAAAAAATAAGATTTCATACGTTTTGAGCTGAATAAACCTCCAGCAGGACAGCATTTAGTCGTGTTTCTGCCCTTAAAGAGGATGCTGTGATTTAAATACTATTTTTTTGCCCTCATCATTTACAGTATATTCTGCATGTTTGCCGACCTGTGCTGTGGTGGGGCCTGAAGAGAGAAATGGTTTTCTTCTCTGCCTCAAGCCCAAGCCCATTTATTAAGGTGTGTTTATCATTCGCAGTGACCCAGGTTAAGTGTCCTGAGAATTATATTTAAGGCTGCGGGTCCCGGTTGACAATTAAGTACAATTCATTACAGCAGACACACAGCCCTACAGGGGGAAAAAACGTAAGAGCCGGGGCAAAACACCGGAGCAAGCAGGGGAGAGAGGAACAGAAGGAGGGAGCGGAGAGGAAGTGTGAGATTGATATAAAAAGGGAAAAACAGGAGGGATATGTGTAGGAGGGAATCAATGTGAGAAAAGCAGCAGATTGTTTGCATTGAAGAGGTGTTTATCGAGGACGGGAGAGTATTAATATAAAGAAAAACAAGATTCTGGGTAGAAAGAGTTCAGAAGGACGAGTGGAGCTTTATTCACCAGTGATATAGCTAGCCTTGTAGCCTCACCTGGTGGTCTGTCATCATTTGCTCTCAGAGAGAATTTCATGCCTTTCATTTGTTGCATTTAGATGTTGAGAGTGTAAGATGTTTTTCAGGTGTTTTCTTGTTTTCTTGTATTGATTACCCCCTTTGTATTCTGGTTTCAAATTTCTTTCATTTTTGTGTTTCTTGTCTTTAAAAATTTTTTTTTTTATTTAACAAAATGTCTGGGGTGCTGCTTGCATAGTTTCTACGATTGCCGCACTTGATGACGTAAACTAACACAGCCAGATTTTCAGAGCATCTTGAATCTGATTTGTCATCTATTCTGAGTCTGGCACCATGCATGTTATTTATCAAACAGGCAGGCGCAGCAGCCTGGAAGCGCACTTCCTGCCGTGCGATGTGCACTTTGCATGTTAAGTGGTCGGAAGATTATTGAATATGCATGGGTTTTGGTGTTGTAGCAAACGCGCTCATTGTTCCAGCCAAAATCATCAGTTGTTTCTGTATCTTCTTGTTTTGAATTGAACTTGAGAACTGTCAATTTTTCTTCTTTTCAAGAAGCTTGTTGTAATTTAAAATCTAACTTTGTTGGGATGTGCTTTTATGCTTGTTTGATCATTTGCCATCTGCTGTGAACTCCGAAGCTCTTACAGACGAGTTAGGAGGTCTTAATAAATTTGAATTAAAAAACCCTTTGTTTAAAACCTTAGTATAGTATTGGCTGAGTGTTTTTGGCCGTGGTTGTACTCACTGAAGACTGCACAAACATTTTCAAGTGCACAATATTTGATATAACAATCCCTTGTTGTTCACCAGGAGCACCAAAGATATGGGGTTTTGTATAAAATCCATTTTTATATAAAACCAGTCTAGATATGGAGCATCAGGGTTCTCATAATAACAGAAATTTCACTGCTTAACACTTTACGTTAGGTTACCCTTTCACGGTAAACTATTGACAAGGACTAAACTGATTAATCAGCTAGAAAGATATAGCTTAGTACAGAAATATCATGTTTGGTAATTCTTGAATGAAAATTGCCCGCTGTTTGCATAGGCCACAAAGGCTTTCTCGCTTCCTCTTTATATTAGGATGACATCATGCACATAAAGATAATTTTGCTTGGCTCTGGGAAAGTTTTGCAAGTATAAAATCTTAATGGTTTGATAATTCACAATGCAAAGAGTAATAATCAACAAAAAAAGAATGATTTTTAGATTGATCATGCTCATGGACTGAGGGTTTTAAAGTGAAATCCAGCGACTCTGGTTGGCAAAGACACAGAATCACCAACCAGTCCGCCACACGTGAAGATTTTCTCTTCAGCTAGTCAACAAAACTCATAGCAGGAGTGAAACATGTACTTCTTGATAAAACCATTAAAGATTAACATGATCAAACATTAAACAAACCTTTAAATACATGTTGCAAAACAAGACGTAGCAGTTATTTATTTACATTAGTTGCTTGTCTTGATTTATATGCAATAGTTGCTGAATACTGAACATTTACAGCTGACGTTAAATGTGACACCGCCCTCCACGGTAACGTAGAGGGTTGGCTTTGGCGTTTAACGCTCGTGGCCCTCTCTCGCGCACAAATTCAGTCTCGCATTCAGCATGATGCGATCGTGTGGGTGTGAAGAGCTATTCGTTTCACTTAGAATGAAATCATTAAGATCGAGCTCCGTGTGAAATGTAAATTGCATTGTATCTGGATTGCATCTTATTTCACTGAGTCCAGCGAAAAGTAGACGAAACAGTCAAATGAAGAAAAATCTTCATTCAATACGAGCTTTGTTCATCTATTCATTCTACAAACGTTTTCATAATAATTTCAACACTTCATTAATCTCATTGTAAAGAGGCTTCAGTGCATTCATAAAGCCTCTTTGTGATAAAAAAAAATTTTTTCCTGAAGTTTTCTTTCTATAGTAAAACTTACTCACTGAGCTTCCCTCTTCTTTACAGATTCTTCAAAGGCCCCTTTGGGTGACTATGAAAAAAAAAAAAGAAGTACCGATCACTCCATGCACTATTGTGAGACAAAATCATATCTACCCATACAGCTCATGAATACGGCACTATTCACGAATGCCGCACTCTAAATACCTGTTTTGCAAACCTTCAATCTCCTCCTTCCTCCTTTTTCTTCCTCTGCCTCGCCTTCCCTCTGGCTTCTCCTCGCCATAATTATTCATTTAGCTTTCTTCTTTGCATGCACATTGCCTAAGAGGTGCTGTAATCATGTTTTTGATAGAGGGCATTTTCCCCTATAATCCAACAGAGCGTATGCCAGGTCTCACTCTGGGTCTTTTCATATGGAGGCAGAAGAGGCTGTGCCTCTGGAGGCTTAGCATTCTTAATCTGAATGGCTTTTTGCATTTTCTGCCGTCACTGTCATCACAGCATGCCCTTTTAAAAAAAGGCCACACAAAGCTGACAGTGTTTGAGCCAAGTTTTTACCTACGGGTTAATGCTCTATGAGGTTTTCTGCTCAAAGTATACTTGTGATATTGTAATGTAGCATTAATAATTGCCTTTACTCTTGTCGTTAAGTGATAAAGTAGCAAACAAGAGTCTACCCTCATTCTAGCAGCTCTGTCAGGATGTACTTAGGCTGACAGAGCAGTGCTTTGAGCTAACAAAGTATTGGACAAATCCAATAATTGTTGATACATTTCAAAACCACAAATTTCAACCTCATGGTGGCACTGCAGGAAAAAGTCAGGAGATCACCAAGCAATTGTTGAGATATATAGTAAGATATATCGGCATCAGGATCAAAGTGGTGGACCAGCTGAGGCTGCTGCTGGCTGGCTCAAACTGAATTCAATTTTTCATTTGACTCCCTCTTTGGCTTGTTGTTCTTCTTTGTTCAAGTTATGTGATTCTTAAACTAAACTCCATTTTTACTGGATCTCTCTGGGTTGAAATTGCTGAAATAAACGATGAATAAACAATGCTGCACTTGCATATTAGAGACTGTCATTGCACATGCATACCTGTCCAATCATTAATATTGCTTTCCTGCCGTGTACTTACAGTATTTGCAAAAGGCTGAGGTAGCAGAGAAAACACAGCTAACAGGTGTCTGCTTTCGCTTTTTAAATGGAAGCAAAGCAGCTGGTACAACATTAATGATGTCTCCAGCTGTCAGAAATCTCTCATGTATTTGTTTTGTTTTCCATAAAGTGTGGGTAGCTACTGTTAGTCCTAGTTGTTGATGCTGCAGTTCTGTATTCAGCTCTCCAGGCTCTACCTGCCTCTTCCTGCTGCTGCCACATCACTTCAGGAATCTGATGAACTGTACCAACCTCAGATTAACCTCCAACCCCATCTTTCTTTCTCTGCTGGCCCAGACCATCACTGGAGGTGAGTCATGCACTCACGCTTGGCACATGGGAACTAATGTGCATGTACACACACACACAGTGAAGTGAAGTTGCTCATTGACAGGGTTATAGAGAGGTTTAAAATCCATCTGCCCTCCACTGTCAGACAGACCCCGCTAAGTCTGGAGTTTAATAGACTCAGGCAGTCAAGCTCTCGGAGCAATGGGGAGGATATTTTGATATTAAAGGGCAAGCACTCTTAATTGCCTGAAATTAAAACATAATTTAAAAGTTTTTATCATTGAAGCCATTCACATATATGGAAACAAGGCCTCAAAAGTATTTTGAACTGCATTAAAATCACCCCAAAACCTAAATGCAAATCTAATGTTTGAGCTTTAGAAATAATGTAGAAATATTTTACTACAACAATTCTAAAAGTAATTTAAAATTCTTCTTGTGGGCGTCAGTGTCTTCCCTTAGCCTGAGTCCTAAAATCGAAGTGCATTACCCTGCATCTTTTTTTGTAATTGTGCCAAATCTACTTTTCTGGCCAAAAAGACTGGAAACGCAAACACAAGTGCCTACGTTTGACTCCACGTAACTGTTAATACACGTACAAATACATTGAACACAAGTTTAAGTATGAATAAACCAAATGTAATTGTGTAAAAGTAGATACTGTATTCTTAACATTATCATCACTACCCACATCTCCTCTGTAAAAGAAGATCAGTGACGAATCTGTGTTGGCAGAAATACAATCCGTGGTTTTTGTGTTAGCACAGATCATTAACTGTTTTCCCGAAGGGGCTAAACAAAATATCGCATTCCTTTTACTACATGCAAGGCAATATGATTAATTTATTCATTGTTTGCTTCTTTGTATATATTTAGACTATACCAGATTATTTATACATATATTGCTATTTTTTCACAAAATACTCTAATTGGTCTTATTCAGCCTTTGTATAGTGAAATCATTATTTAAGGAAGCTTGTGTAGTCCTTTAAGTGCGCTGACTAATAAGAGGCACACTAAAACAGTGTTGGACTTGTGTTTTTGAGCGATCATTTATCGTCAGATTTTCTATTTCTAGGACAGAAGTCAGTTTGTAAGAGATATTTAGCTGACAGGCAGGAACTTGTTTCATCCCAATTTTGAGACACTTCAACAGCGATGCGGTGAATCAGAACTGGATTAACTCGAGACCTTTGCTTCACTTGTTCTTATTCACCCTAAAATGTGCACACAAGTTTTTACACCCAAGTGTAGTCACTGCCAAATATTTAAAGAAATGAACATGGAAAATTGTTTGTGCATTATACAGGCCTATAAGTAGGTATACCTAGCTACAACTAATGCAGTTTAATAAAAACCTCTGCACTTTACCTTCATGAAGGCTATATTTGTCAGTTTTTGCTGACAGTTTTTTTCCCCCATCATTTTGTCCACTTTGAATAAGGGTAGGATAACCATTATTAGGTGCACCTAATGAACTTTGACATCGCAGTGAGACTCAGTTCAAGCTGTTTCCTTTTCTTCTAACACGCTAACCCTAGCCAAAAATGCCTTGTCTGTACGACAATGTACCATAAGCTCACTTTAAATGGTGTACCAAAAGCAATTTATTTCCAACCATTAAAACTACATGATCATCATTACAGCTGACAGTTTATTCTTGAAAACTGTATCAAGTTAAGCCATTGCATCACAATAAAAAGAGAAAATTATGGATCCAAAACCAAATGCTCATAGAACTTGATTTCTAAACTTTAAGATACTGTTATAGTTTCTTTTTATGAAATATTTTCTTTATCCTCTTTATTTTTCTTTAGCTGAAACTTGACTCAGCTCCTTTGTAGCAAAAGTTCCTACAACAAGCCAGCAGTTCTGGTGGTAATGGGACAGTACACTTCTTTCACAGTAGAAACAGATACAATCAAAGATGAGTAGATAACCTTCAGGCCACAAAAGGTGATTCTGAATTGTCTAAACTTCAAAGCTGTGTGCTGTGAGTTTTGGCTTTCACACATTGAGGTTGAGGTACTTTCAGGCACTGACTAACCCATGTGCATTTACATTTTATTTGTTGATACCGCCATTTTATCTCTGAAGAATTCCAAAAGGTAAATGCTCAAAACATTCCGCAAGGACACATAGCAGAAGTTAAACCCTACAAACAATAAAGCTGGACATGAAAACGAGATTAGAGCACATTTATATTTGTCCCCCACAATGAAATCAGGAGAGAGAGAGACTATGGATCCACACTGGTCCCTCCATACAAATGTCACACGCAATATCTGGGATGCCAGTAATTGGATTTTAATAAAACTTTGCTTGGGTGGACTGGGTGATGACTGTCATTGCCTCCTTGTGACATTTTACAAATTACAGTGATTAGCCAAAGTGGAGCCGTACAACAATTACACGATATTCACATGGCTGTCATGCACAATATCTTGGATAGCATTGGACACATTGTCACAAAAGGTGAAGGAGTTCTACATCTGATTACTCCATCTATGCAACTTTTAAACTTTCTGAACTCAGAAATATATCACCAAACTCTCCTAGAAGCTTTGATATGTTTTATTTGGTTGTCCAGCTCCCACATAGACTGTCTTTTATCAACCCTCACATATAAAACTACAGGCAGCTGCTTCCAACAAAGTTAAAAGAATTCCACTGTACACTACCTACCTGGTGCAAATTGCCAGGGAGCTGCAGTAAATGAGTACCTGGTGACAAACATCAAGCACCTAACTAAAGACTCGAAAACATTTCAGGTGTAAGTGAAGAATAATCCACAACTTAAAGTTGCCTAAGAGAAAAATAACAATGGGAGGCGTCTGTGGGAGCTCATTTGCCAATTCTTAGATTAACCATTGCAACTTAATCAGTGGATGCCAAGGAAGTATTTCTACCCCATAGTCATCAAAAATGGCTAAATGCAAGTTTAGCAATACCTTTATCGAACAAACAAGGAAACCAACTTCTTTGTAACAAACAAATTTCCTATCAATCTGTTTTTATGCACATAAAATAAAACCTGAGAGAAAAAGATGAACATAGGAAAAAAACAACATACGGAGCGCAATGGAAACAGACTTATACCCCTTATACACTAAATGAAAACCCACTAACAACCAGTAACAACTAGGTTTTGTCATAAATGGGAAAGGGAACATTAGGCATTCATTACTGTGTCAAATGACCCCATGGTAGTCTAGGATATTCATTGGCTCCAGCTCTGATTGGCTGTGATGAAAACCTGACACCGGGTTCGGCGCACTACTTTTACCACCTTATCTGGTGCGGTGCTTAGGCGCGTGTTGAAAACCCGCATATACGCTAATTTTGGTGTGAAAAAGACTTTAACAAATCATACCCTACATGAGGCGTGTGACTTAAAAGTCACTCAAACCACTTAAGGAACAATAGATGAAAAGTTTAGAACTGTGTGGGGCGTTGAGGAGACTGTAACATGCCTGGAATCAAAACTTGAACCATCATGTTTTCCATATTGTTTTCTGCAGTTTGAGGTTTGGCTGTCTCTTTTTTTGTTGCACCCTCTTCTTCTACAATGGCCAAATGACACCTATAACTGTAGAATACCACCACCAACTGTTCCCACGCAGCGAATATTTATCTAACAGTATTGGATAGAGAGCGCATTGACATGCATTTTCTTTTGCCAAATTTCTAGACATATGTTTAAAAGTTGCAAAAATTTGCATGAATTCCTGGCATATGATTCTTTCAAGTTATTTGAAAATATAAGTCAGGCCATTTGCCTGACAGAACAGAGCACCCAGCAAGAGTTAAAATATTTGGTCTGGATAGATGACAGGTCTAGAAAGTTTTACTCCCCGTCGAGTTCAGAGGTTCTGTCTGCAGAGCTCCAGTGAGACTCAGTTCTGAGCAAGAGATGATGCAGCTAATTGTTTTCCGCCAGCCTCGCAAGCCGCGTTGACCAGCTCACAGTAAGGCGCCGTGACTGCTCACTGGTGTCCAGGCATGTGTCAAAAGCCTTCCCATAGTGCAACACGCCCTGGACTCATTTCACACCCTTTTCATTGTGAGGGAGCCCAGCCGAGAGTGTGTGTGTGTGTGTGTGTGTGTGTGTACATTTGATTTTGATATTTAGTTGTCTGTGTGCGATTAAGTGTGCACATGCTCACTCACATATGTATATTAGCGCCTGTGTTTGCCTTTTCTCTGTGCAGACAGTACATATGTCTACATGTTTCTTTTCGCTGTGTTCATAGGCTTGTCATTCTGCCACGCTGTCCAACGATAAAGGCAGCTACGCCTCTAAGCCTGATTTGTGCCACCCCGGAAATTCCTCGTAGTGAGGAACATTTTCCACATGCCTGCTCCTGTTTCTGCACTCAGTGGGAGAACGTTTTGCTAAACCAATTTAGAATTGGGGGGAAAAAAAAAATCTGTCATGCCGTGTCGCTCTCTAAATATAGTATCTTTCTAATATGCAGGACTGCTGTGCCAGTGTGTGCTTCTAGAAAACAATTTTAGTGTTTATATCAAAAGCAAAAGTGGTACAAATTATTAAACTTTAGGTATTTTTTTGTGCTGAACGTGAGGAGTGTACATTGACTGGCAAAACAAGCCATTTGATAAAATGGAAAGGGGTCAAGGGGCATTTTAAATCATTGACAGGCTTGCACAAATAACCTACCACCATCACTTAAGGGCTCGTTGTGCTCTCAAGATCTTTAAAGGCTCTTGTGTGTGTTACGTGAACATATGAGTCGAGGGTAAATGTCACGGTTACATGGACACATCCTGTTAACTGCCTGTCCATGTCATTAGAGAGAGGGATGGATCCATCAATGATGGGTTAGATATGCGTGTTCTGTGGGATGGCATGGGAGCATCAGTGTACATGTACATCTTATCTGGAAAATAAAGTAGTGTGCCAGTGTGCTACTGGCTGTAGGCAGAATGGAAAACAGGATGTAATCTGATCATATCGGTTTGCCTCCCCCTGAACATAAAAGATGGCTTTATAGCTTTAGCACGTTTTAACACTTATTGTACACGGGCACGATTTCAGTGACTACGGGAATACACAATAATAGTAATATTCCTGTCTGTGTATTTATACCAGTGCCTGCACAGAAAACATGGTCACACTAAAATAATCTAAGTATAGGGCAACTTTGCTTTCCCAGTAAGTGATGAGAGTTTTATATTTGGATTTATTCAGATGTTTGAAATATGTGACCCACAAAGTCAAAATGTTTTTGAACTTTCAATGTGTGATTCACCTTGTAAATGAAAAGGTGGGTGAATTGTGTTCTCCAGTTTTTGATTTCTGATCTACAAGAAAAAAAACACTTTTAAAGGTCCAATATCTCAACACTTACACTTCTAACTGTACCGTTAATGTGTGTCTATTATTTCATGTAATTGTGTTAACAAGATTAGATTTTCCGTCGTTTTGCTGAGTGCCAAATCTGTCTGTTCCTGCTAAACATGGTTGGATTTGGCTGCTAAATGGAAGTAACCGCCAACTTATCATGAGCAGACGTTCTGATTGGCTAAGCACAGATAAACACCGCCGCTCTCTCACTCGCCCACTCACTCACTCCGCTAGTAGCCTGCATAGAAACCGGTTACGACATAGAAACCAGCTAAAATTCTTACTAGCTCGTAAAGCTTGTAAATTGATTTATTATAGCTGCATAAAAAAACACAATAATACAGATAACTAAAAAAATGCTGAATATCAGATCTGATAATAATCCCTTACTGTTAGGATAGTTATTCTTTGGAAACCTCTGGGTGAAGTGAAGTGAAGGAAACTCCTGTGAGAGCTCCAAAACCGAGGCAGGACAGAAAATCTGGAGTGGATTTTGATGCTCTGTAGTGTCTGCAGAGACTTCAGTCGTCAGCTTGTGCAAAGTCCCTAGCAAAAACCTCTTCACAGGTTGTTAACAGTTGCATCATGGTTTAAGGGGTGACATGTCCTTGGCACCAGCCAAGTTCTCTGCCCACATGACTTGGCCTGCACACTTGAGTTTGACTGACTGGCAATCATACATTTTGCCAGAATGAATCTGAGTTCTTTGTTGAGTAACTTCAGTAAGCATTTCACCTCTAGGTCACCTTCTTACCTCTTGGTGCTTCATCTTATGTAAATTACTAAGCTCCTCTTTTTTGTCTCCTCTTACACTTGCACTTTATGTGCAAGATATGCAATGTGAAATTATATGCTTTGTCACTGACGGGACCCAACTGGGTTACTCCTTAGCCTAATCCACTTCATTTCGCAGAAAGTGACCCTTGACCTCAGTAACAATACTGTTATTTGCTAAGGCTATGGCATGAACCACTTTTATATTTACCTGAAGTATGCACCCTACTACTCACTTACTGCATCTTGCCCAACTCAAACCCAATTTATTATTTTTTACATACTTCCTTCCAGAGCCACATAAAACATTAGAACTGTTGTCATAGGCTGGAATGCCTCATTTAAAATCACCCTGACTTGTTTTTCACCACTAGCAGCAGTATGGATGCAATGTTTTAAAGAGACAGAAGAAGAAGAAGAGTCCCTTTTCTTCTTCTTGTGAATGAGGATGACCATGCAGGGTACATTTGAAAACACAGTAGTCTAGTTAAGCACGATTAAGTCGTCGGTTCATAATAAATGTTAAAATCTGCAAATAACTGTAGTAAATGGAGCTTTATTTAACTAAATTTTAAGCTGATTAAATCAAATAAATCAATGCCTTCACAGCTCACCAATTATGATAGGCATGTGAAATCTTGAAATGAGTGGACACTTTTTATTGAATTGCATGCACATGTGAATTAATTTAATTAACAGACATAAAGGAATTCATTAGAACAGACACGTCTTCTTCTTTTCTTCTATTTTATTTTTATTATTATATTGAATTTGAGATATTTTAATAAACTTGACCTAACTGAGCTTCATGCAGTCATCATGGTATCCATCCCAATAATTGAAACTGATAACATAAATAAAAACTAAGCTTGTCCCAGTCACCACAGTCCATACAACATACTGTAAAACAATGGTTCTCAACCTTTTTTGGGCCATCACCCTCTATTCGTTATCCAAGTCCCTTACCTTCCCCCATCAAATCAAATATAGAGTAATTGTGATCCCTGAATATTAATGTTGGTTATTATTCTCTGTTATATCAGTAAAAAAGCATGTCACGGAATGCCACACAAAAGAATTTAACTGGACAGTTGGAATATCATTATCATTAGTTTCCCAGGGAACAAATAAGCCATGCAAATAGGAATTATATTTATGAGTGTCAAACAAATGTGGCAGCAAAAATTTGACATTCAAATTTTAATTTGGTCTCATTGATCACAGCAGCCAACCAGAAACGGCAAACAAGAAGCATTCTTATTATTTGTTTTGATGGAAAAAAATAAATAAATAAGTGCAGACTTCCAAAAAAATCTGAACGAAATTTTTTAGTGGTAAACATTTCCCCATTTGTCTCAGCTGAAATCATATCAGCTGATGGCGTTGCTGTGAGTCAGCTGGTCATGTGGCAGGTGGTTTTACAATACAATGTGTGTCTAGATGCTGGGCACTAAGTTGCTGTCACTACCCGATCTGAGTCGCTGCATGATGTGAGTCACGCATCGGTGAGTGCGTCCGCCTGTAACGGGTTATGGTAGAACCCAATAGCAGCACAACACACCACGGATTGAATCGGTAATGACTTTTATTCAGTA
>JBBPCS010000330.1:7689827-7702329 GCA_037974645.1 Hollardia meadi
GAGCAGCTGAGAGAACAGGTGAGTTTGCTTGTCTTGATGATGTGGGCGTGACTGACAGGTAGAGTGAATCATGACACCGCCATATCGGAGCTAGCTACGGCAACACCAATTAAACCACACGCAGAACTTTGATCGGGTAGTAACAGCTGCTTTTAAAGTCTGACAGTAAATTCTCCCTTTTGCAAAGTTGTAACCATGGCAATGACACATCCACGGGAGAAATTTATGCTTTTACAGATATAATATGTAACATTTCCACATTTAAATGTCTAAAAACGACTATAAATTTGTTTTGTTAAGTTGTGTAGGCCTACTTACGTTATCCCAAATGCTTCCAACAATGTTCAACCCAGAGAAATCTGTAATTTTATTCATGGTAACAGTCTGTCTCATTTATCCGCTTTTCGCTAATACTTCCGGGACAGCCGACAAGCATTGGAGAAACACTGATTTTTAATGAGAAACTACTTCATTCAGTGGCTTTTTACCAGTTTTAATTAAGAGGTCAGTATATTTTGGAGAGCAGGAAACCTCTGCGGATAATTTGACCCTGTAAAAACCCTGTGAACGATGAACACTAAATGAATCCTAACATATAAACAAGCTGAGCACCTAGAAACAAGCTCTGTGCGTAAGTCTGTCTCACAAGCAATTGTTAAACAGGACTGATGAGAAAAAGCTGACATACTGGACGCTATAAAAGTTAACTCGAGGGTTGCCAATGTTGTTTAAGACGTAACATTATTATTAAATATCTCTGCAATGTTGCATGTGAAAGACTTGTTTTTTTTGCCTGAAAGCTAACCATTGTGCCATTCATGTTGACTCCGATGCAATCATATCCACAGTTTTGTAATCCAGCCTTGAGCTGCAGTGAACAGAGTTACTGTTGTGCAGTTACTGTAAGTTACTGTTGTTTTTAGCATGGTTGTTAGCTGTCTACTGGCAATCCTGACTTGTCAGCCAATCCCCACCCCTCCCCCAGCAGGGCATTGTAAGCACTAGTGACGTCAGGAAGGAAGTATGTAAAAGGATGGATGGAAGGATGTAAATAAGACTTTAAAACATTAACTTGGCTTTGAACATTCCTGTTCCTGAGTCACGCCAGATAACAACTTCCATCATCCCACACTACTTACATCTTTTGTTTAGTTTTGAATCATAGCCTCATGGTGGCAAAAAATACATACTGTGCGTTTTAAAGGGGAAGAAACTCTTAATTTCGTCCACAGGGAATACCAAAGAAGAGAGCGTCCTTTTTTCTGAGTTGAAACCCTGAAAAACTGTGGTCTATTGCCAGAATTTCAAAGAAACACTGAAGAGTCCATGTTATGGAAATGATAAATGTTGGGCGAGAGGTGGGGTACACCCTGGACAGGTCGCCAGTTGATCAAACAACCATACACACCCACGGGCAATTTAGAGTAACCAATTAACTTAACTTGCACGTCTTTGGACTGTGAGAAGAAGCCGGAGCACCCGGGGGAACCCACGCATGCACGGAGAGAACATGCAAACTCCACACAGAAAGACCCTGTTCCAGCGACAGTGCTCACAACTGCACCACCATGCTGCCTCTAGTGGTAAAATATATCATGAAAACATGCAGTAATAGTCTGCCTTCGCATTAGTGCTGCCAAACCTTTTAAATTCCCACATTTTGATCATGATAAGACATATTAGGGAAAGCTGCGTTGTGATTGTTGAGTTTGAGACACTAAATGTTAATAATTTATGCTAATTGTAAATGGCACAATAGTGGGCTATATAAAGAGCCAATCTTTATTCATTCAAACAGAGGTCACCCACACTAGGTCTCTTTCTTCTCTAGATTATAAATTGCTTTGCCGCCTGTCTCTCTCAGTCTTACTTTCTCCACCCACCATCTCTCGGCGTTTGAGAAAGTCGACTGAATTTAAATGGGATAAATCATAAATCTGATTAGCTGAATATTCTCTGTGATCTGGAGGGCAATATGGAAGAAAGGTGATGAATTGAAAAATGATGAGGAGACTTCTTTCATTTTTTTTTTCTGTCTGTCTTCCCATCCACCCCCCGCGAGGAGTTTAGTTGAATAATTTACGAGCGGGGCAATGACGTGAGGTACTTCATTAGATGGAAAAGCTCTCTGGTGTCAACGGAGATGTCTCCTAATTGAGAAGGCTTTGATGAATCCCGATCAGGACCGGGACAATTTCAACAGTCTTGAGACGTATTACGGTAACCTGTAATTTGGAATGTTTGCCACAGAGGTTTCATACTGCTCCACAAACAGTCATTAACTTGCCATTAAAGATGGCTCAAGGTGGACTACAGCACACTTCCTCAACCTAAACTGAGATGTTGGATTTGGACTTGAACATAGCTGGTGACAAGGGGTGTTTTTCTTTGAAAGAAACTTTTCAATCATTCTTACAGACACAGAAGACAGCTTAGACCCTTAGAGGGACTAACAACACAACAAAAATACACCGTACTGTCTCATGTTGATATAGGTCAGTACTGTAAAAGGAGTTCTAAATGGGGCCAAGGATTGTTGGCGGCTGACGCCTCTGACAACACCTGTGCCCCAAAAGGATTAGGATTACTTTTTCTTACCTTCCTGCTCTGAAAAAGAATGCACTGCAGCTGAACTAGCTTGCCCCTTTACTTTAAAGAAAAAAAAAAGAGAGACTCATATTTAATCGTAGTAATCCTTTTTACATTTGGCTGAAGATGCATTTCATTACAGGTTGTGAGGTCAGGAGGCAGCATGAACTTCTAGGCCCGACGACTTCACATTATTCAGACGTGCACCATTTGCTGCAAAGGTTATTAGCTCCAAGTTTTACAGCTGTATCAGTGTTTAAGGTTAATGAAAAGAAATGGCATAATACATGAACTGAGTTCTTTGCTGGCTGACTCAAGATATTCTAGAAAGAATCCACATAGATTTTATAGAAACACAAGAGGTTTTACTGACAGGCAAATGATTCTTTATGGTTAACTACAGAATATTTCTTTCTACTGTTAAATTGTCCACTTAATTTATTGGTAGAAACCCAATCTTGTTGACCCCCCCCCCCAAAAAACCCCAACCCAAAACAAGAACAATATACTCCAAAACTAGGGGTTGTTGTAAAGGCACGGGGTACGTGAAAAGATTGTAGAGTAGATCAACTAATATTAAAAATGGAAATGTGAAATGTGATTTGTTTAACAATATCCACATTTGAGTTCGCTGTAACACCTGAAAACTGCATGGTGTGATTGAGAGTGTGTGACAACTAGTAGAGAAGTCGAAATGGTTAGTGAAAAATAATGGAATAAAAGTTCAAACAGTCAACTTAAAATACTGCATGAACTGTGAAAAAGTAAAAGTGTACAAATTATTGAAATGGGTAAACGTTTTAAATAGACAGCTAAAAGTATTGGATAATTTGTTGAAATAAATCTATAAAATAATGGTTGAACTAGTTAGCTAAAAATAATGGATAAATGGTTAAAACATCTGCCACTCTAAATGGTGGTAGTACAAATGAAAACTCGAAATCAAATGGGTACTTGAATTTATCTGACCGGCTGTATGCGTACAATAGACAAGAAGGCTGGCAACCATTGTACTACAGTATACTGAAATTTCTTAAGGAGTTAGAGGAAGTACTTATTTAATTTAGGGAGTGTACTGTTGAGATAATACACATGCTTTTATCATGTTGTCTTTTTATATGATGGCTATGCTAACACATTCAGATCTTCCATCACTCAGTTTATAGATGTGACATACTGTAGATGTCATGTGTGCTTATGTTATATATTGCAATCTACATTTATAACTGTCAGAATCCCTGAATTTATTGATATAAAAAACCTGAATCAGTATATAAGGTTTTTTGTCAAACCTTGGTGACCTTCTTACCCAGGCACATTAGATGCAGCCCAGACTCGGTTGGCATACAGAGTGAGGAGCGTTTCATCATGCCAGAGACACTGCAGAGCAGAGACCATTGATCTGTGAAACACACTGTCAAACCGCTGCTCTGTGAACGGTGAATTGACTGCATCGCTGAACATAAACTGAAACTTTTGGATCCTAAAAGTTTAAATGCTTCATTTCAAAAATGTGACTTTTCACTACCTGTACGCAGACTTTACGATGTGTAGGGTTGGGTGACATGAGCTGTAAACTTGAGGTTGTCTAAGTATTGTTATGCAGTCACACTTCTCATCCCATACCTATTAAAAGCACATACCAGTCAGTGGTGCATGGTGATAATGTAATAAAGGCTCATCTCAGAGTGCAGACTAGTAAAAAGAAAAGCTCACAGCTAGGCTCTATCATGCATCTTGGTCTGAGATGATGTTTGGGGTCTTGAGGTTTGTTACTCTGCGTACTCTGCATTTATCAAATGGTTCAAGGTCAGTGTGCAGACAGGGTTGTGCCTTGTTTCTTTCCTGTTCCTGATTTTCATGGATTTTGATCCTGCCCATGGAGAATATTTTCCTGAAGTGTTCCTTCATGACGCCTTCATGGCATGATCCGCCTTCAGCTTTCAAAGTGCACTTGAACAGTGTACTGGTGAATGTGAAGTGGCTGGCATTAAGGTGCTGTATGTGGCCCCCAAACTTAAAGCCATGCATTTTTATATGTGAAAATGTGTCTTCCTGCTTCATCCGGGCAGGAAGTATGTAGCTCCAAGGTTGAGCAGTAAGGCAGTGTTCAGGCAGACTCGACTCTTCCTCGACACGACTGCATGAAAAAAAACGCAGAGGATTCCTCAGGCAAAATCCTTCCAGCAATCATGTTTGTGTTTCCCAGTCAAATATGTGTGAACCCCCATTCTTTGTTGATTACTTTGTAAAGTGAAAGGTGTATTTCTGCTGATTACCTTGTAATTGTCAAGATAGAGACTAAAATGATTGCTGCTGTGATAACTTTCCCTGTGCATAGTACAGTATTTTGAACTGCTCTTCAGTTTTTATGCTGATAAGCCTTCAAATTCAAGGATGTTTTACTCAACAAAACCTTCCTGGAATGCTCGCAGCATTGCACAAGGAGAACAAAGGGTAAGAGGCAGACAGAGAGGGAGAGAGAAAGGGTTAGGAGATAAACAATAAAGTTTGCAGAAATAAAAAAAATTTCCCTGGACTTTCAGCATTTCAATAAAACACAACTACATCACAACACTGCTTTGCCCATGAATGTATTTTTAAAGCTGAATATCGTGCGACCAGTCACCTTTGCTGGCGATAGACCACTATTTTAAAAGATGGCTGTAAAAGGAGGAGGACACCTCAAACGGCAAACAAGGTCAGTTATTACCTCCACCAAGGAGGTCATGTTTTCGATGCAGTTTGTCAGCAGGACTAAGGAAATACAACTGGCCTGATTTTCATGAAACTTGGAAGGATGTTTCATGGGCCAAGGAAGAACCCGTTAAATGTTGAAGCGGATCTGAACCACTTTTGCAGAATGAGTAGGATTCAGTTGCAGGTTGGCTCAGGTGGCAGGTCGTTAGCGGCAACAAAGCAGTGGATCAGAGAAACCAAAGGTTATTTTCTGATTGTTTCACGGCGGTTACGTTCTAAAGCACAAATAAAAATGCTCACACCTCTGCACAACCCTGCAGCAAGGTGCCACCTTGCTGGATTTTGTGTGAATTCAGAGGAAGCGCACGTCAAAAACAGAAACACAGAACTGCATCTCTTAACGCATCAATGACACAGACAGAGCACAAGAGAGAAGGAGACAGCTATGGAATGTGGTTGCTACATTTAGCCTGAAGTCTGACCTCACAACCTGCACACTGTTATTGACTGGGGGCAACAAGCCCACTGCCCAAAGGCTGACACCCAGAAATGTCCCCAATACAGCAAAATAATAACAATAAGAAGAAGAAAATACAGGCATATGCAGGGTCTCTGCAGATATCGCCACGCACTTCTAGTGGATCACAAGGTCATGCTGATGCTTCAGCTACGCACAACCATATTTTGACATAATTCTAATACTTTTGAAAATATAATCTTCACTATGCCATCCCTTATGTACAAGTCTATGGACCAAATGGGACTTAAGCTCTTAGGACTGTGCCTGTCCCATCTAAAGACCTGGCCAGCTGTGAAGGAACCCCAGAGTTGACCAGTGATGTGATGAGGGAATATGCCTCACAGCTGGCCTGGGGATTTGGTGGAAGGTGCCTTGCAGAAGCTTGTCTGCTCTGCCCTGCAACACTGAATAGTAGCGGCGGCTAGCAAATGGAGATGTGACTAAATGGAGTCCCTGAGGTAGCCAATAATTTGCCATCCATCCATACAACCATCCATCTACTCCTACATGTCATCCAGCACGTCTAAAAGCAAGCAACAAATGAGCTGCCCACATTCCAATTTTTCTGTCCCCCTCCTCACAGCACACACACACACACAAACACACAAACACACAACCTCCATATCTCCCACAGATATAGTATCGCAGTGACCGCCGCATTTGAGCCACAAACCCCCTCTATTTCTCCATCGCTCAAGCTTGCTATCCCTCCATTGCCAGCTGAGCGGGGCGTCGGGATGCTATCACGCCCCAGGCAATCAGAGATACAGTCATATGTCACAAATAGGTGTCAACTCTTATTACAGTGGGGAGGGGATTGAAGGCAAGTGAAAACTCACTTATCAGAAAGGACATAGGAGTGACAACCCCCCCACCCCCTCCCTCTCACTTTCTCCATTTGCCAGACCTGTGCTGGATATCTCCTTTTTTTCCCCTTCACAGACCAATGATATTTGACCAATAACACAAACGTAATACCTCTCCCCTCTGCTCTCTGCCACTATCCCAGTTGATTTAATGGACCTGTAAACTGCAAGTATAGTTTATTCAATGTTTTTTAGAGGATGGGAAGTGAGCCTGCAGGTATGGGAAGGACATGCAAGGCCTCATCTCTACTTTCATACGGTAGCCTTGACTATTATCAAGTTATTTGTTGGAAATTGGTATGATTTATTGCTTGGTGTTAGTCTCGGCCTAGTTTAGCAAAGTTGCTATTGGAAAAGTTTCCATATCTCTTATCATCTTTTTCCATTTATTGCGTTACATGTCGCCTCTAGGCGTTCTGTGTTGAGAGTGCTTCTGAAACAAAGTTTCAGGGTCATGTTTGCACAAGTTATTGCAAAATTGCAGCTAATGTTGTGTTTGATAACAAGTTTTTGATGCTTTGTCTGAAGACAGTTTTATTAAATATTTCACAAGTTTAAAAAAAAAGTTTGGTATCTACAAATTATCAATGTGACAAAAAGTGTATAAGAGCATTTACAGCAATATTTAACATAGTACTGTGATTGAATATTCAAATAGTGCCTAAACATGGTGCCAATTTGCCCCTAATATGTCTATAAAAGGACATGATGTGTTTTATCATTTTCATTAATTGATATATTTTAAACCATGCACAATAAAAGGGATTGACAGAGTCACCGAAGTGGCAAATCTCTATTCTTGCAAATCAATGAACTCTCCACAAAAGTCAAACGATCTGACATGATTTGAGAGAACAAAATCCATATCCAGTTCTTTGTGCTTGAAATATAGCACTCATTTTGTACAAAAGCACACTGGAGCTGAACAAAACAAAGGACTCACATCATACATCTTACATGGTTTATGGTGTATTGACTTTTCTGCAGCCTTTGTAGCCTAGGGTCATGGTAATGTGTGATAACAAACACTGTATTTGTAGCTAACAGAAGAAATTCAGTTGTTTGGCACTTTTAGTCACTCCATATAGTGTATCTATATTAAAACTTAATGTGGTATCATGCAGCAAAATCATCTTTCAGTGCAGAAACAATTACATTAGTGGATGGAAGAAAAGGGTTTGCATGATTCTAGTTGTGTGCATATGTACAGTATATATACTGTATGTAGTCTTTGTTGCAAGAACCCATATTATTTTCTTTACACGTTCAAAGACAAAAATGTTCTGTTTGCATCTCAGTACACTGAACAGTGAGGTTGATTTCAGTGAGATAAAATTACATTGGATTGTATGCTGTGTTGTTTCCTGTTAATCCCAGGGGCTTTGGTAGGCACAGGAATCCAGCAAACCAATGGCGGATTCTGCCACTAACAATAAAAAACATCTATACTGTGAGGTAATTACAGAATATAAATACATTGAATCCTTAATTCAGTAAAAACGTCAACCATGAATCATATCAAAAATAAGGTTTGATTTCATCTTAACATCTTATGGTGTTTAAACTCTTCATGTGAACATTTGAAAGCAGTTTTCAATACAGAAAAAAAAGACAATTTACAGTCAGTGCAGGGCGTATGTAATTATGTCAAAACTGATCAATTAATAGATTAACTTCTGAGTGCACTCAGTGATGCTCGGACTGAATATAACGGCAGTTTTAGCAATTGAACTGTCAGATTCATTGTTCTATTCTTCTAGTTTAATTGAATAATCAGTTTACCCCCCCAAATACAACAAATATGGTAAGACATACCAATGACTGCTTTACATATTAAATGGAATTATGCCGTTTAACCCAGTTTGCTGATCTGCCCCGCACATGGGGCCAAGTGCCACAGCTGTTGCTCAATGAAATTCACTTGCACCGTGTTTCAATGCACGTCAGTGTCTCTGTGTAAAGGGCTAGGAAAACAGAGTGGAGCAGTGAGTGACAGTTCTCCTTTAAACAAACAGGGTGCCCTGGTAGCTCACCTGGACAAGTGCGTACCACTTATCAAAGTTGAGCCCCAGCCGGGGTTCAAGTCCAGCCTTGGCCCTTTGCTGCATGTCATCCCCCTCTCACTGCTATCACTATCAAATAAAGTATAAGTGCCAAAAAAAATCTTTCCATACAATCATACTGTCTCCTAACCTAATAGAAATCCTTTTCCCCTCAACTCTTGCTTAATCTTCACCATTATCGCAAACCATCTCCCTATTCCTTCTCCTATCTACGCAACTCTTCTGTGATTTTTATCAATGTCTTCTCCTCCATCAGCCATCTGCTCATTTCTTTCCTCCGCGGCACAAGTAGAGGCTCCTGGAGGCCGCCGTTGTCTGGAGAGATGGGGGGGAAAAAAAATCACCCAGCGAGAACGAGTCAGCCATCAATCTTCCTCTCTGCCATTCCTTCGTTTACCCTCTCCTGCTCTCCTTCATTATCTCTTCCTCCGTGTCTGCTCTCTATCTCTGTCTGCCCCCCCCCCCTTCCCTCTTTTATCCCATCTTCAGTCAAGGCTGGACATGTGTGATGGCTCTCCTTTCTCCTCCATGCCATCCAGCTAGACCAATATAACCCTCCTCTCAGCCCTCTACTTATTACTCCTCTGTCTAGATAGGATCTCCATGAGGCTTCAGACCATTGTATTTCTCTCGCTCTGTCCTTCAGTTACCGTCTTTATAGAATGGATCCGGATGGGAGATGGCTTAGCTAAAGCCACAGTGGAAATCCTCAACTGATGGTTTCATATGGGGGGCTATCCTAGCTTAGCTGCCACATTGGGCGTAATGTGCCTAAAACCCACTTTCAGACACATTTTTCCACCGTAGCTAAAGACTGAGATGATGTTGATTCAACTGTAAGCCAATTATAGCTGCTTTTGGAAAAAAAAAGGCCAAGATCCATAAAGATAAAGTTGTGGATTAGCTATAAACCTTGTTAAACACTTAAGGGTCTCAAAAAAGGGGACCAGGTTATGGCCTCCCATTCAGTGGCTAATGTCCGTGTATGGAGCCTAGGGATCACAGAGGGGTTTTAACCTACCCTGTCAGCCTAAATTAATGAGGTAATTAAGGGCTCAGGTGGAATTAGCAGTAGACACTTTAAGTGCCCTCAGGCAGTCAGACAGGCAGGCAGGATGTAAAGCTGCAGTATAGCTGGAGGACAGATGCTGCCATCGAAAGCTGTGGTGAAGACGAGAGGTCAAAAGAGACAACTGTTGTTCAGTAGGACTTCATGTAGACTACACTGAGATGTTATGGTAACAGTTTGTGGAGTTTGGTTGGCATGCCGCGGCTGTTCGTGATGACGGGAGTTATTTAGTCAGGAAGAAATCACAGTAGTTTGTTTTTTACTTCAGGGCAATTGTGATAAGGGATCAGGTGAACATATGGAGAATTTAGGAGGCTCTTTTTAGGGAGTTTAATGTGATTATATTACATAGACTGCTGCAGTCATAAAATCACCCAATTTAAAGCGGCCATTAAAGACTCCTCCAGGAATAATATTCAGATGATGGATCTTTAATACTTGCTTTGGAGCAATGGCTCTTCCATTTCGCTATTGTTTTTGTTTTTTTAACTTCATCTTCTTGCATTCTTCTAATGCTACTTTTAAATGAAAAGAACAAAAAACATATGAATATTTAAACCTGGAGCGCAGGACTTAAAAAAAAATATATATATGAATATGAAATAAACAAATGTCTGTTACCTTTAAGCCCAAAGGAGATCACACAATACTAGTTAAGTCGATCACTGCTAGATCAATCTCTCTGTATTTCGCACTATACCAGAGTTTTTAAATTGGTGTCGGTGGCAACTTTCCCCCACTGGTTCACCGGTAGCAATGCATTTCAGCAAATACTTGTTTTCCAGAGCAGACGGTGGGAGCAACCATAGTGACGGAGTAGGCTTCAGCATGGGCTACAGCAACTAGAAGTATGTCGGAGCCATAAGCACGTCGACAGTGTTTGCGTAATTACTCTTACTGCCAGAAGAGCAACTACTTTGTTATAAGTACAGCAGAAGAGCTATAGGTATATCTATATATTCACACTGCAGCCAAACAAACTCACATTGTGATAATGGAGAAATCACTCAATAATTGGTCTTTTTCCATCCTGCATAGTTTTCCACACGAGCAGGGCACAATAGAGATGGTTCTTTTGTTGAGAAGTTGGAGGTGTGTAGCTGGTCACCTGCTCCCTCTTCTTTCATTACTCCATGCAATTTTCAAAACTGATCAACTGGTCAAAACCATACTGCTTCCTAGTGAAAGCCAAAACTTCATGTATCTCTGACACAACGTTTTGAGAGTCAACAGTAAACCGGGAGGATTATTTCAAAAGTACAAACCTTAACATTGGATTTCATGCATGCATCATCTTGTGTGAATCCCTTGTGGATAGTAATTTGAATTTCATGTGGGACTGACGAACTACCAATGAAAATTACTGTACAGAATTGTAATTTCAGAATGTTTAATTCATTGAATGGTTATTATTGAAAAATGTATAGTTTGATTTCCTGAAAAGCTTGTAAAAATGTATTTTATAAGGATTGGAATCATATACAAGGTTGGATACCCACAAAAAGCATAGTGTACCTTCTCAGTCGACTCATTGCTTATGATATATCTATCATAATAAAAGGAAATTACTTTGACCTTCATTCACCCTGGACTTTTTCATGGAAAGAGATGGGTGGTACTCAAATTTTGTACAATTTTTGTTCAAACACCTACTAAAAAAACAAGCACCTATTAGGGATGTGATAGACTTTGTAGAGACTTGCTGAAGCACGACCATTAGATGACAAATAAGTTGTTTTAGGGAACAAAACTTCATCAAACTCAAGTCAACGTTGTAAAGTGGAGTTGACGCATGGCTGGGGGTGTTTGACATGGAAAGGGTTTTCAAACCAGACCAGATAATTTTACAAGTAGGGCAGCTTTGAGGAGTGAAGTGACTCCACATTAGTGATTGAGTCAGACACACAGGTGGGGTTTTAACCTGACATTTTTCTAATTCAAAACACCGCGGGGAACCCCAAGTCGTTTTCTCAGGCAAGCACGTTAGCCTTATTACATTCACAGTGATCATTTTCTGTCCATCGGGCAGAGGTAATTAGGTTCCCCACTCACACTGTCTCTTCCAGTGTCAATGATATCTCATCAGACAGAGCGAACAATATAGAGACAGAAAAATGAGTAATTGTTATAGAGAACATAGCCTGTGGGTGTTCCTATCAATGACATCCACCCTCCATGCATTCATGCATGCATTCATAAATGCGCCCTCAGAGACGTACCCAGCATATTCAGTAATAGACATTTAAAAGAATCACATTATTATATTGAAATGTTCATTTAAGGTGCAAATTTAGGCCAACTTAATCTCGACTGTATTGCAATGTCCAAAGTCAAAAATTTGGCGATATATCATAAAAATAGATTTCCCCTCCACAAAAAAAAAAAACAACTTAAAAATGACATTATTCTTATACATCCCTTGGGTAAACTCTTGAACATTCTTAAAAGACGTCATTTTACAAGGGTAGAAAAACAGACATATAAGAAAGGGTGCAGTATTGTATATTGTATATGATAGCGGCAAACTCTCCAGCAGGGATTGGGGTTGCTGTTGTTGTCATGGTTGTCCTTACTGTGTGTCCTCTCTTGTCAGTCAATAGTTTGGTTCTTGCAGGTTTGACTCCTCTCTTCTAACACATGACAAGAGACCTGCCGTGTACTCTGTTGGGGTGGGGGGGGGGGGGGGGGGGGGGGG
>JBBPCS010000330.1:7708409-7743574 GCA_037974645.1 Hollardia meadi
TGTGTGTGTGTGTGTGTGTGTGTGTGTGTGTGTGTGTGTGTGTGTGTGTGTGTGTGTGTGTGTGTGTGTGAGCAGACATTTTGGTAGCTCATGATACACTCAGATACACCTGGAGAGCATTTATGTCAGTCATGGCCATCCGATGGAGAGATGTCATGTTGGATGAGTGAGCATGCTCAGCGTGCTCGTGATAAAAGCTGACATTTACTTTGTGTGTGTGTGTGTTAGAGAGAGAGAGGTGTTGCATTCTAGTGGTTAACAAACTTCATATATCTTTATGGTACAGTTATTTTAGTGTTGCATTGCAGGTGTGTACTAATTAATCTATGTCGCTAATAGAAAGTATTTTCAACTCTCCGTTTTAGATTAAATTGCTTTAACACTTTTAGTCCCACGCCAAGAAAAAAACAATCACTTTTGTAATTACTAACATCTACTAAACTTTAATCAATCTGCAGAGATGTGTAATAAAGGATATTTTCTTTTTTGCACATATATCTTTAGCAAGATAGACAAAAACAATGTATAAAACACTTAAAATTGAACATCACAGTTAAACAATTTGTAATTACCATAAAAAAAACAACTGATGGTCATAAAATGACAAATATGTATACAAGAAGATTGAAATAAAATATATCCATAAAATATATACAGAATATGATAGTTTGCTAATCCTTTATGGAATTTACTCAATTGAAAACAGTACAAAGACAATATAATTAATGTTTTCCCTCATCAACTTCCTTGAGTTTTGTAAATATGTTCTTATTCTGAATTTGATGCCAGCAACATCTTTCAAATAATTTGGGACAGGGGCAACAAAAGACTGGGAACCTTGTGGAATGCTCAAAAAACACCTGCTTGGAACATTCCACAGGTAAAGAGGTTCATTGGTAAAAGGTGATAGTATCATGATTGTTCACCACTTTGTGAAACGAATGTTTGTATAAAGGACATTACTATATTAGCTTGGGGACATTGGTCAAACACTGTTGTCGGTAAATCTAGTTGCATTCTATTTTTATCTACATTTTACACAGTGTCCCAACTTTTTTGGAATCGGGGTTGCGAAATAACTAAACCAGACTTGTTCATCTTTGTGGTGATACAACAGTTCTTTTGGGCAATTGAACGTCTTCTTGTTGTATTCTACAAAGCATTGCTTCTGTAATGTGTTTATATAAAAACAAATAATATCTTCTATCAATTGATCAAGATTAGAGAAGATGCTCTGGTTGTATTTCCATCTTGCTCATTGGGAATTCTAATGGACAGGGTGAAATGTGCATTTCCTGTGCAGGCCCCTCATCGACACTGGCACCATTTACCGCTGTCACCCCCCCCCACCCCCACCCCCACCCCCTTCTCACCACCACCACTTAGTGAATAAAGGTCAGGCAATCAGGCATGTGGAAGGACAGCTAATTTGTCATCCCTCGACAAACGTGTCAGTGTCCGATCTTGTCCACAGGGCTTGATACCGCAACAAGCCGTAAAGGTTAAGAGATTCAAAGAATGCTCCCCTTTCCCTTCGCTTCCCCCGCCAGCCCTGTCTCCATCTCAACAAGCAACATGCGGCAGAGCAGAAAATTCAATTTTGGATTTGATACTGTGAGAGCTACGTGGTTTCATGGCTGTAACTCTTCAGAGTCTTTAGGCATGTCGTCTGCCTTGCTCAGTTAAACTCCACAGGAGCCCCCCAGATCGAGATGTTCCTGCCTTGTATGTGTCATTCTCAGCTAGTGCAACATCTCCTTGAGCTGATTACTGTGCATTTCAATTTCAGTTAGATATGAACATGATTTAAGCAGACAGTGATCGAGCTGTCTGCAGATTATTGTTAAAATTAACCAACAGTCCTCCAATTCTTAGTTGAAAATCAGACCAGTAGCATTTTAAATTTGGATTTGAGTGCAGTGTGAATGCCGTCATCTCAAGCAATCTGTCATTCTAAGCTCTGCCTTTGTGATTATAGAGGCATTACAAGCCGTCCTTGTCGTACCTGAATGCATCCTAATAGCCTGTTTAATGAGGCCATCTACAGCCGCAGGTGTGTGTCCCCTTCTGATTCCCAGGAGTGTAAGTGACAGAGGGTAGAGGAGGGAGAGAGAGAGTGAGCGACGTGAATGAGTGACTTTGATCTGGTGAGTTCACCAGGTCTCTCTGACTGTGTGAGAGGAGTGATCAGTGTGGGATAATGGAGAGTCAGCTGCATGTCAGATACATTTAATGTACATCATTGCCGACAATGGCTTTAGCTGAACTGCACACACTTATGAACACACCTGAGAAAGAAGGGGGGTTGCATGCTGTGTTGCTAACCAATCAGTGGAGTCTCTTGCTAGCTGGGCTACATATACTGCAAACTTACTGTTTTGGAAACCACCAAACCACCATGTTCCCTTCAATCTCTTCAATAATTTTGCTATCACAGAATCTACTTACAAACTTTTTAAAGTGTTGTGCCAAGCAAAAAACTGGCCGCTGAAAATGTCTAATAAGTAATAGAGTCTACCATGCTAGTGCCTCTGTGAGGCTATAGGCCTACTTAGTTACACAAGTGCTTTTAGCTAAATGCTGACATCAGCATGCGAATATACACGGAATTTTAGTATTGACCTGACGATGGCGCTAAATGAAGAATAAAGTGTCGCCAAAGTCATTACAATTAATGCTCAACCCACTTGATGTTAAGATATTTCCGACTGGACTAAAGTGGTGGACCAGCCAACTGGCCATACAACAACATTTCCATCATTACAGCCAGGCTGCTAATGTGGCTAAAAAGTACTCCGGCTGTGGTATTTAGTAAAAAAGACAACAAACACTTTTTTCATTAAAACTCAAAAGTGATCCCACCATCAATCAGCTGGTGGCAAACATGCTAGCAGATTAGCTTGTTAGCAGATTCCTCTAAACTAATTTTCCCATTCTTAGTTTCTGTGTAGCACGGAAATGGGTCTAAATGGCTCTGTACTACTACGACACCCCTCCTACCTTTGTGAATTCAGCACTTCAGCAGTTGGGGAAAAAAATGTGGCTATCATCAAGCCTATATGTAGCTTCTTTTTTAACGTTTTATGTCCACAGCTTCTGTACTTTCTCCTCTCGTCTGAACTCACTCATCTTTGTTTTGATTTTCCTCGCCTGCACAGCTCCCTCTCCTCTCATCCTCTACCTCTTCTCTATGTCTTGCTCTGTCTATTTTCTCAGCCTCCCGTTCATATCCTGTCACTTACAAACGGCCATCGAGCTGCTGAATGAAACCATACCACTGTATTGTATGTCAAGTGTGGAAGGGGATATATTCAGAGGTACACATCTGCCTCTATCTCAGTGATGCAGACAAACAGATGAAGTTTGAGTATTGGCTCAAACCTACAGATAGCTGGTGCACCATGCGGGGGTGCCTCAGTTGCAAATCATTGCTCTGAGCTCCTGTGACTGCCGGCTCTCCTGCACAGCGAGGGAGGGGATTTGAGTGGAGGGAGTAAAGGCGAAAGAGAGAGTGGCGAGTTGAGCAGGCGAGGAAAGGTGGATGTCATGGTGAGAAAGAATCACACTCATGTGCGAAGCCCAATCAGGCACAGTCTGCTTCACTGTAATGCAATGTGCGTGACTGTGTATTTTGTATTTATTTAGAATTAAAGCTGTTGCATGCTGGTTGCTGCATTTCATTATGCAGCACATTAAAAGTATCCAGTGGAGTTGATGAAATGGTGCTGGGGGGTGCAGAGGTAGCTCCTGCAAATTTTTTGCATCACAAGTTCTTTGAATGTAAGAACAAAGAAGCACAAACATCAGCGATATCTGCCGCAAAGGGTGGGTGAGCATACCCTCACATTGTTTATGTTGACCTGACTGCAAACCATACACAGTATACGTACTGTATGTCAGCATGTTGTCAGCAAAGAACCTAATGCCACGAATTAAGAAATGTTAGCCTGGTCATACAACAGTATAAGGAACATTGCAAATATTTTATGAGCTACAAAATATATTCAAACTCTCCAGTTGTCCTCTACGTAGTGGCTACATAGAACATTTAATTTCTGGCTAGCATAATATGTTTCAGGGCATTTGTTTATTCTTGATTAGTCGATTAAATATTTGGTCCATAAAATGTCAGAAAAAGGGGGAAAAGGCCCATCACAAATTTTGTCTGATCAAAAGTCCAAAACCCCAAAATATTCAGTTTACATATGATATAAAACAAAGAAAAGTAGCAAATACTCAACTTGGAGTTGCTGGAAACTGAAAATGGTTGTTATATATTCCTAAAAGAGAAAAAATGTACAAAAAAATAATCAGCAATTATTGATTTTGTCTATCGACTAATCGATTGGTCAATTAATTGTTTCAGCAAAAGCCTAATGTGTTCTACAATCTACATTTTGTGTTTAACATATACACAATGTACAATTATAAACTGATTAATATTGTTTTTAATGTCATACTGTCTTATTCATTTGAGGAACAGATCACATTTTACATACATGTGATATTTTTTCCTATTAGTTTTCTTCACATGTAATCTTTTCTGTCTAAAATATATAGAATACCGAAATAAATATTTAAAAAAAGATGCAAATGAAGAGAAAACATGCAGTAAAACAAAAATGGCAACTGTAAAAGTACCAACTTATTTACTAAAATATCAGCATTCAGATTAAAAAGTTGCAGCAATTAACCAAGCCAAGCTCTGGCTTCAGTGTCTTGTGAGTGAGACCTGATAAATTAGAATCTCTTGCTGTGATTCAATACAAAGTGAAAGACTTCTGTTCTCTCCTAATTTAAACATTAATCAATGTTTGCTGCCTTGTTTTTTATCAACTCTTTCATTTTTACATCATAGCTGCACCATAACAGCCACCATCATCATCACCATTGTCTCTATTATGGTCACAGTCAACATTTTTGAGCATTATGTGGGCTATTACTGATGACATCAACCCCAAGCAGTGTTTGTTTTCTGGCCTGTAAATCTCAGAAAACTTTCATCACCATAACTTCATTAACCTGCAATAGTAACAATAGTAGAAGAACAATATGTATGCTAATTTGTGCACTTTACAGTATTTAAATGACTCGTAAAATAATAATCAACAACAAAATCCATTCTTTTTTGTTATGTTGGATGACAAAAAGCCAGATTTTATCACAGTTTGCAGACTAATGATAATGTGATCGACAGGATGTATTTCAATGCCAGTGCATGATTGGCTGCTGATAGGCGATGTTGTCCAAGGGGTAAAGCTGCAGCCATCTTCACCATGCCAAGGGACTGGGGAATTGATGTGACTTTCTTGGGTCATCCAAAATGAATAGCAGAGCCCGGCCTCTCAGCTTGTTGGCAGTATGCACTCATCATTAGTTATAGGCTGTCGTCCCAAAACAACAGTCTCCCCTCTGTGTGCCCAACCTCTCAGAAAATAGCCTTGTTATGGTGCTGTGCAAGTAAGTATAATTGTTGGAAGGGAGCTTTAGCGACTGTAAAATGGTGACTAATTTGGGGTAAAGAAGCGTGGCCTTTGATCTTTGCGTTGAATAAGGCTGACTGTGCCTACCTCTGCGCCCCTTCGGCCTCATTGTCAGCCTGCCAGAACGTCATCTTTCTCCCATCACTGAATATAAAGCTGTGGAATACATCATGCAAATAATCAGGCTGGAAACAAACACAAGCAGCGCTGTCCCCCAAAGGAAGAGGCAGCCGTCTCTAATGAGCAGGGTAAAATTGGAATATTCATACCTCTTTTCCTTCCGCAGAAACGATTGAGTGATTCCCTCCTCTTCCCCGTCGCTCTACCCCGCTCCTCTCTTCTCCGAGGCTCCTCTCTTCGTTGTTCATGTCTGTCCTTCCATGCTCCCACTTCTTCTTCTTCTTTGTCTTTGCTCCCTGTCTTCCTGGAATGCAGCGATAAACAGTAGTGTGAATAGGCAGCCAGTGATGTTGACAAAGCTGTTCACAGATTACACCCCTGGATCAGAGTCACAACTCTGCCAGAGAGGAGACATTTGTTTGTCGGAGAATCAGTAATGAATGCAAAAGAAGAAGAAGGAAAAAAAAGATTATTAGGAAGGAGTCAGGAAGAGTTTTTCTTTTTCAAAAATGACATGAAGAAGTCTGAAATATCTCCAAATTTAGATTTGAGATTTACAGGCCTTCCCCCACACGCTGGATTTAGTTGTCAGAAGTGTTGTCAGACTCTGGTCTCATGGCTCTGAGTCTCATCCTACTCAGACAATGGGAGGTCTAGTGAATGATATTCAAAAAGGCTCACTTGAGAGCAGTTCCAGTTCATGTTTGTTTGGCTTTAAAATCTGATTTTTTAATCAGCATTGGCATCAGAGAGGAGAGAAGTGAACTGAACAGGGAAGCGAATTAAGTTGTGTAAAGTATTTCTCAGTTAGATTCACACCTCAACAAAGACTTGATGAAAAAAAGTTTCTGTGCCTGTGTACTGACCCCCAGAGTGTGAACAGATGAACGCCTGTAACTGAAATGAAGAAAAATGTGAGGTAGCGGAGGAAGATGAACAGCATGATGTGCCTCAAGGCCAGGGATGGATGATGTAGGAGGAGGGGGATTTTATTTCTCTCTTGACCACCTTTTCAGAATGACCTAGAATAGGAGAAAAATTATATCTCTATGGGGTAAAAAAAAAGTTTTCTCAATGCCGAAATAGCAAAGTTTCTTCACATTTCAGGTACAAACACCATGGAAGGAACTGGCACTTAAATGTTATAAAATAAATAAATAAATATATAGTATGTTAAATCAACGTGATCTCATGGGATGGCGTGTGAATAGCACGCCACTTTTAAGGACATTTAACGTGTCATTTCACATATTTTAAGCTTTTCATGTGTGATTTAACGCCGTCCGCATTTTCTGAGTTTTCGACATGCAGGAAACTACGTCAGGTGACTTTGTTCGTGTGACATTTGTTGTCTTGGTCACATGACCTAAGGTCACAGTTTGGTTAAGTTTAGGCATAAAAACGAGTTGGTTAGGTTTAGGGGGGAAAAAAACATCATGGTGTGGGTTAAAATCAGTTTAGTTATGTTACATACGTCACGTAACTTATGTTACTTAAATTCAAAACATAACATAACTTAATTTAAGGAAGAATTAACTACGGTCAATTTTCGGTTTCACAGGACGTGAAGTTCGGGCTCCTGGGTCAAGGTCCACTGCTTGTTTGACCCACCCACCACTCCTCTAAGTGTATACTCGCTCTTTATAGCATGTCATTTTACATTGTTTCTTCTATTGCATTCACGCCTAAAAATTCATTATAAACGCTTAATGCAGATGGCGTTTAATGACACTCAAAAAGCAACAAATGCATTTTGATAACACGCGAAATGACTTAAGGAACTGGCCTGTTAAATCTGCTATTAATGTTGTATTACAAAATGCACTGAAAGCAGTCTACTGCTTAAAAAATTTGTTGATTAATTGCTTGGTTGATCAAGTGTCAAGAAAATCAATTCAAGCAAAAATGCTCCATTTTTAGCAGGTCCCAGCTTCTCAAATGTGAGAATTCAATGCTTTTCTTTCTCATATATTAAAGTCAACTGAATGTATTTGTGTTTTGGAGTGCTGGTCAGATAAAATAAAAATCTGGATACATTGTTGTGGGCTCTGAGAAATTATAAGAGACATTTTTCACTATTTTCTGCATTTCTATAGATAAAGCGAGAAAATGGTGGGCAGATCAGTCAATAATGAAAATAATCAGTGACTGCAGCCTGAGAGCAGTCATGGAATTCCTCTGAAATTTTTCAGATAAAAAGGCAGGTTAATAGAAACATCAACAAAGTTAATAAAGACATCCTCCCTTTAATCTTCTCCACAACTTGTTTTAAACATTCTTCAAACACCCACACTTCCTACGTTTCTTGTAGGAAGTGATAACTATTTACCAAAGTCAGCAGAGGGGGCTTTGTGCTTTGATGAGTGGAAATATAAAAATATTAAAGTAAAATGGAAGTTGTCTTCATGTTAGAATTATCTCTCCTTGGCAACGAATTCTGCTAGCAATCTACAAAAGCATAGATCACACCTTAAAAGAACATGGTATAGAAGTACAGGGAGAAAGTATTTTTCTGAGATTAATACTTTCTATCACCATCTTATGCAATGCAATAGTGACTATATAATAGAAATTTCAGAAAAGCTTTTTATGCGTGCTGTGAAGGAGCTTGGCAACCTTTATCGGCTGCACAGGACGTTCTGTTACTTTTTTTTAAAATGTAGAAACAGCTTTTAAAAGAGAACTGATTTAGCATTCCTTTTCTATAACATTATTACGCTCATGGTGGACAGAGAAAGACGTATTAACATCAGTGTGGGTGAATCACAGGTACTGTCTTTATTGATTTCATGTATTCTTCTTCCTTGTCCTACATTACTGCAGCCCAACTTACACTTTAGTCAGAGGTTAAGGCAAAGACAGTTCAGGAACCAAGACAGTTCACTGAGAAGTTATTTCCTGTATTTGTGTCACGTGGGATTGGTCACTGCCCCTCCCCTTTAGGACACTAGCGGCAGGTCCATTCATTCTTATGGGAGAAATGAACGTGATTACAGATTACCGTACGTCACCAAACAACCACCAAAGTAAAAATAGGACCCATTTTTCACAAGACACGTGTTTCTTAACATTCTGACACTAAAATGACATTTTTCAGACAAACAAATCAGGAGAAAATGAACTTTGTTGGAGACCTGTCTCTGCCTCGGCAACACACTACACTACACAAGCATATTAAGCTAGCAGATAAAAATGAGCAGCAAAATAAAAAGCAAACATTAAATTTATGTCTGTGTCTAGTGTTGTATTGTTTCGACATGGACAAACAATAGCCCGCAATAATGTGTTAGTGTTAAAAATGCCCAGTGGGGATGGGCAGGAGAGGCGACCACGCCCAATTAGGAGACCGAAACTGTCTACGATTTCATACAATTTGCATAGCTTTTAATGCGGTATCTTTGTCCTATCTACCATCTTTGGTTAAGGCGAGTTATGCTAGTAGCAGGTAACACAGTCACGCAGAGATTAGGAGCAACCTTGAAGTCTTGAGAATGCATTGTATGTGCTTGCACAATACAAAAAGTGCTGTCTTTAAAAACTTCACGTTACCTATAAAGCATCACCAAGTCACCAGCTTCAAAAAGCAGAATTATGCTAATTTCACACTGATATCACAGATGATATATTTTTGAAGACTCTGCCACATTTACAATTAAATTTTGGATGGGCCAAAGAAATTTTGGCTAGGCTGATTAATTACAGAAGTTAATACAGTTTGCCTTCCTTTTAGGGATCCAACTAGTTTCAGTAGAACTGAAATGACTGAGACCATGCTGTGGAATGTGACCTTCAGATGGTTGATTATGACACAATCTTTTTCTGAGACATTTCCAATGTTAAGATATCTTATTATTTACTCAGCATAGTACCATATCATATATATTTTTGGCTGTGGACCAATACATCCATTCATTTAGAACAGTGACAATTTAACGTTATTATCTATTAATTCTGTTTAATTCTATTCTATAGGAAAACACCATCTTGTCCTGATGATCTGTCTGGTTTATTATTTGTTTAAGGTGACTGCAGGAAGAGCGAGTGAGATCAACTACTGGGTGAGCTATATTGACTTTTAACAAAAGAGAGAGAGAGAGAGCGGTGCAACAGAAACAGCCTGTATGCTTTCAAGGCAATATAGTGATAATCAAGTCAGACAGGAATTTTCAACTCTATGTCCCGCCTTGCCTACATTGTTTTCTAGGGTCTTCTAGGAAATGCATTTGCAACTGTGAAATTAGACTGACAAACGCTGTACCGTGACATGCACCAACGTAAAATGGCCTGTTGTGATTGGTCCAGGCTTCGCACATAGTAGTAGATAAATGTTTTCATGTTCTTCTTTAAAGAGGGAAAAAAAAATTTTTTAAAACTTTTTTAAAAATTTATTGTGATTTTAAATGTTAATTCAAATCATTTAGGATAAGCCAGTTGTCCAAGTGGGCCAACCCAGGCCCGTTAGACCCACCCACAATGTCGTGCCTGGTGCTCAGGAACAGAATTCATTTGACAAAGTAGATCCAGATACCGGTACACTGTACATCTCTCTTTTTCCACAGACTGATGTCCTCTCTCCTCTGCTTTAATTACCCTCTAAAATGTTTTTGTAATCTGTTCCATGTGCTCATCTACCCCTCCCCTCTAACACTGTAACACTAGTGTAGGTCCTAACCTACACAAGTGTTACAGTTGATTGCTTGTTATTTCAGTGATCCAAGAAGCTTTTTTTCTGATGTTACAGCCACTAAGTCATTCTGAAGAAGAGAATCAGCTAAATCCCTAAAATATGAGAGTAAATCCCTAAAGGAGGCTAGTGGTGAAGTGTTTTCTAAAGTTGTAATGAGATGCAAGGTGGGCATTGGAAGGCAGGTGGTGTATTAAAAACCACATGGAATGGAGGAAGGGCATTTGGGAGTGGCAAGCTGGCTGTGATAACGAGGGAACAGCAAGAGACAAGAGGGTTGTTAGTGGCAGGTCGAGGAGCCTGCGGCTGGGGATTAAGGAAGGCCATTTTAATCAAGTTCTGTGCAAAGAAAAAAAAAATCCAGCCTTTGTTATTTGAGATCATTTTGTGTTGTCTGGTGCATTCCTGGAGTTCTAGGGCGTCCACAGTTGAATGAGAAATGTATATTTTTCTTCTTTCAAGGTGAGGGAAAGCAAGCCAGGCTCAATTACTTAATATTTTATTGCTTTGGTATTTATGCAACAGAAAAGGTTTACAAGATGCCTTTAAATCCTCAAAATAAATATGTTGCATATTCTGTATTTAATAAATTCTTGAGTCAGGAGAAAACTGTCAGATCTCTGTCTGAAATGTGTTCGAGACCAGTCTATCAACGACCAAACCATGAATTGTTTCCCCTACTTCCCTGCAAGTTTACATTAAATGAGACATTTATGTTCAGAGACTTTTATCCTAAAATTTTTATGGGTTTCGTTTACGCTTCGTTCTTTTTCTACTCATCCTCTCTGCTATGTTTCTGCAGTTGTAACCAGCGCAGAAGTCACTGACAATGTAAATTATAATATTACTGCACAATAACATGATTCTCTCTCTGTACTTTATCACTGTCCCTAGTCGATGTTAGGCGTAGTTATTGTACCACTGTAATGTCGGTGAAGACTAGTTTCAGTAATAAGCCTGTTCAAAATTAGCCTTGTGTTAAGCTATCAGATAGCTACCCCCTTGTACTACTGTGAACACACAGTTAACGTGGTTTCATTATAGCAATAGTATCCAACTATCTGTGTTTTGTGACTGGATCCCTTTAATGGTAAATTTTCTAACGAACCAGTTTCTGGGCGTCTCATTTCAGCTCAGTGTGAGAGTTTTTTGTCATTTACAATCGCACTATAGTTTCTCTCCTCTTCTCTCCACACACACACACGCACGCACACACACACACACACACGGAGCAGATTAGAGAGACACGTGAAGATAGATAACATTACTATTAATGTAATAAAAGCTTCACAACAAGAGTATATTAATGTGAAACCAAACATGGACAGATGTTGACTCCAAACTCATCAACAAAACCAAATCGGCAGCAATTAAGTGAATGATATATCGCACCTAGCTTTCTAAATAGATGACCTTTACTTTAACTTGATGTGATCCGGGCCTTGCCTGATGAAATTAAATACAAATTCCATCCTTTACCTGATTTCATAGAATAAAAAGGAAATTATTCCAAAACATTTTGAACATGTGCACAATGGATGTGTTCTGCATCAGAAAATCACTGTTTATGTCATACTCTATTTAAGAATTTAGGTCAAATGGTTATTTTGAAAATCTTGTCTGCCAGGGGTCACCCTGACCACTTCTTTTTTTAAATACAAAAGCATGGTGGAAAATCATTACGACCTTTTGTCTTTGAGTTGTACAATTTGTGCCTCAGCACTTCTTCTTTGGATTGGCATGGGAACTTATGTGTTTAATAGCATCCACGGGGGGACAATAGTTGTTGACACTGCTGCGGATGAATATGGAGATGATGAAATTATCTCTCTAGGGTTCTAGATTGTAGATTTGAATTGCAAAAGGTTTAGAAATTCTAATGAGATCCATGTTGGGTCGGGTGATTCAGCTATACTAAACCATTTTGTGGTGGCAGAAAGTGTCATTATATGCTGTTCTTTAATTTTATATTATGAATCATACGAGTCACTCTATCTATGTTTGTCCATAGTTAAATCTGAACTGGCTTCCTGTTTTATCAGTGTTCTGGTGAGTTTTAACAGCCACCCACTGTTTAATATTTTCTAATAAAATGTTGAGAAAATAAACTGTTTTATGAGCTCCACAGTATTTATCAGTCCAACTGCAGTCAAATTGATAAATTATTTTCTTTGCCTCCTCAGCAGTGGGACACTCTTCCATGGTGAAGATGACATCTATCATCTATTTCTGGCAGAACAGCTTGTGCTACTGTACATAAAAATTTTAATATATTTGATTGGTGGATGTTGTTGCCAGGCTGCAAAGTTGGATGTAGATAAAACACATTACACGCACACATTCCTCTTAACTTTGATCAAATATTTGCTTGCCTTCCTCCCTCAACACATTTTCTTTTGTATCATTGCCTGGAGGTTACTTCTGATCGGATTTGTTTTGCATAAATGTGTAACATTGCAGCATCCTTGATATCTCAGTATGAGCGCTGCGTCTCCATCTCCGCTAATAATGCCTTTTATAAACAATCACTAATATGTTAAATATGTAAAACAGTTCCTCTCCTATTTACTATCTCAGCAGAGCATGTCTTCATTCCACATCATATGTGCTAATAATGTGCTAAATGGCATCAGTTAACACAATCATTTGAAGTCAGTTGTCAGACTTGTTCAGTAAAACGTATTTATATAGTGTATTTATACTGAAGTCTGATTAGGACTTGATTAACCGAGAGGAAACAAGAAGACTCCTTTAAGTCATGGGCCTCTACAGAAAGATGTAGGAGACAAGAAAAACCTTTAGAAGGTCAAAAACAAATTTCTATATTATTATTAAATTTTTTAAATTTATGTGAAAAAGAGGTGTTTTAAACCTTCTTCAAAGATTTAAAAAACAAACAAACATAAGAATTGACTACAAAGTCTTTGCAAATGTAGCACTGTGTTTGGTTTTTAGGCCAGTTATATAAGTTAATATAAATTAAATATCATTTGCTGTGATTATTTATTGACTAATTGCAATTCGTCAAATAATAGCAACCATAACTAGCCGTGGCAGCCCTTCCAAGCTTTGGATTCCTCCACTTGCTGCAGTGAAAGCAGCACTTTACTTTAGCATTTTAAGAGTTTCTGCACAAAGATGTTAGGAGTGGGTGTTTTTATCTGCTCTGACTTGAGCTGCAAATCATTAGCATGTCCAGCATCTTGCATATTGCCAGTAACCGAGTGTTACTTGCAAGGTCAAAGTGCATATCATTAACCATGTTTGGCTGCCCTGTTCATGAATAGCATAGCACACACAGCGTAATTTTTTTTCCCACTGTGTGGAACCAGTGCCAAATGCTATAAGAGTTAAGGGTATGGGTATGTTCGCAGCGTTATTCTTCTCTTTATTGTACTTGGAGAAGATAGAGTTTTTGGTTCTTAAAGGCTAAAAGCCTTTTCTCTGTAATGTTAAAACTGTAAACATATACTGCATGAATCATCGACTGGTCAGGATGCTAACCATTAGTCTCGAACATGAGGCTTTGGCCTCTGTATGCATTATTAGAACAATATTGTGTATGTAGCCATCAAGGGTTTGTTTAAGAAAAAAAAGAAAGAAAATGAGAACATGAAAACATCAAAAAGTCAGTCTAATATAGCTTTCAACCAATGCATGGAGCTAACATTGCCTACCTCTGTCTGAAGTGGAAAATTTTTTTTTTCAGTAGGTGGACGATATAAAGAGCTTCTGCCAATGCTCTCCAGGCTGGACTGCTCTTAGAATCCCACACACTATGTATATACTGCTACATACAGGCAGGCAGGCAGAGAGGCAGGCGAATGGCCTTGACATCAAGACAAAACAGGCAACATTTCACTTGTAAAAACAGACACTTTTAGTCGACTTATTTAGAAGTGAAATATTTACTTTAATAAACAGCAACAATGTTTAAAGAGCTATGTTGATTGGCACATTAGAATGAAACTAGCTTTATTTTTTGGTCTGGTGTTTTAATGTTCTGTGCTGAAACTCTAAATATATTATTGTCAGACATTACTAAAAGGAGAAAAAGCAGGAAAGGTTACAAATGATTACCATGGTTACAATATAATCTTAACATAGTGCCACATAATTGTTCATATTTTTGAAAAGTGGATGTTATAAGTTTAAGTCTGTACATGCTCATGTTTTTTTTTCAAATTCATGTTTGTTAATTACTTTCTGGAATTTGGTTACAATTATTTTTATAGTACTACTCATTTTTTCAGGTTTTAGTTCTTATTTTAAAATTTTATGTTTCTATTCTAATTTTCTGTTTGGGACAAAGGCCAGTAAAATAGCATAAAAGCAAGACAAACCACCAAAACACTATTTATGGTTTAATAACAAAACTATATTTTAAAAGTTGATACTTGATTAAAAGCAGCATTTGACAAAAAAAGGCAAACAAATGTACAGAAAAAAGGATCTTAAGACATTATTATTACCAAAGGTTGGTTCAAGGTTAATTTATTTGTCATTCTACACACAGGGTTGCACGATGAAATGCATTATTTGTGAAACCTGTTATTCACCCAAGTCAATATTACCAAGTAAAATATTACAAAGTTAAGAAGGAGGAAGGTATTATCAGTTGGTAGTGCAGATCAATATCTTTAGAAGCTGTACAATTATAGATGTTTAAATAAATAAACTGGGATTTCAAAATATTCACTTTGTATGTGATGTGGGTGTTAAACAAATTTTCAAGTTTTTTCACTTTTCTGTGTAAATAAATAAAAAAAATGATGTAAAATGAAAGTTAAAATGGTAGGTGGGACAGACATGCTTTTCCCTGCTCTAAAAAACAAAATCTATTCAAATCAAAAATCAATTTATTAAAATCTATGTTTGATCTGAGTAAAATTTGCTTCTTGTTTTTAGAACATGGGTTTTTTTTTCACAATGTGCTGTTATTCTGAATACAACCCATATTGCTACAACAAGTAACCTAACAACTTTTAACTTCTGCAAAATACGTCAGTGAAACAAAGTAAATTACTTGTACTAATAACTTTTTACAGTAACTTTCCCCAACACTGACAAACATGCAGTACCTGTGGTAATATGCCATTAATTCATCAGCAGAAATACAGTTCCAACTGATGTACCGCTCCTGGTAAGTGGTCCATACTGGTGATTAGTGCTAGATTAATTTTGTGTCCGTTGGTGTGAAGCAGATCCATTTACACTGATTTAGAAAAGGGCCAGCAGTAGATACTCACTACGGTCCTATTGGCAGCTAGCTAGATGGTCATTACTAATATAAAGGCACCCGCGGGAGGCAAAAAGGACCGGATGGGTGTGAGCGATTCTGCATGTGAGCGAGTGTGTGTTTATGTGTGTGTGGACGGTTAAAAGGTTGAGACATTGCAACAGGGGTCACGCTTATAAGATGTGGGGGTCAACAGCAAAGATCAGCTGAGGTCAAGCTCGTAATGGGAGCCATTTTTCATAAGGCGCATTCTTCATCCCGGTCTCTGAAGTAGGGGCGAGAGTGGAGTAGTGAACTGCAGAAAATGGCATTTCAATGTGTATAACCTCTCCCCTTGCATCGTCCCCTCTTGACAGGGAATGGCAGGTCCTTCTCATCTCTCTCCGGCTGCCTCGTATATCACTCACTGCTCTTGCCCACCTCTCCATCCCTGGAGACGGAGGCCTGAGAGGAGTGAGAGGAAGAGCGCGGGACATGCGAGTGGACTGCTTTTCAATCTAGCAGCTACTCAACAATCAGGAACACATCTATCACCGGTCCTAAAAGTAATTTTGAACTGACTGACACACATACACGTGTATCCTCGGCCTGTGATATAGATGAATTACTGACGACAGGCGCTGACCTGCCTTGAGCGTTTAAAAAGGCATATCGAGTCACTTTACGGCAAACCAGCCCAGCACATAGACCAGGCCGGCCGAGATGAAAAGGAGACTGCAGTGTTGCTATCCCCTGTAAACCGAGACAGTCCAGCCACTTGGTGGCACTAACAGCCAAAATCAATGAGAGAAAACAGAAGGGAATGTGTCTGGATATAACAGATAGAGCTGTATGAATATTCTGTTTCCATAATATGGCATCATCCATGAATATTCTCAACAGCAGGCCCAGGAACATCAAAATAAATCATGTGCTGTAAACATCTTATTAAAGATGAATATTTCAATTTTGCGGCTGCTGTGAGAGCAGTAAGGTCTGCCAAAAACACTGTGGGTAACTTTCATGTGAGGATAGAGAGCCGGTGCACGCACACATGCAGTAAATGCATCTGATAAAAAGCCTGTTGTGTGCCAGCACCTCCTTTCACTATCAGGCTCTTGCTACTGGTAAGGTGCCAATTAGAAGTGAAACACTCGTGAGGACAGAGGGGAAGCTAGTTTGTGATTCAGGTCATGCTTGAGCCTAAATGTCATTGGCCGGAGTGCAGCAGGTTAATTGAAGGCGTCTTGTCATCATGGTCTGCTTCGCTGAGATAGTACTTGCAGAGAGAGAGAGAGTGTGGGGGGTTGGCCCCGTCCTAAAATCTGATTGGCTAGGCCAGCACCCCTGCCTCTTAACACTCAGATACCCTCTCACACACATGCTCAAAGTCTACATCTATTCCTACCTCCCCGCTGTGCTGCTCAATAATAATCAGGGCATTTGCATTCATTATTATCATGAAGGTGAACTGAATACAGATGATGTAAAAGAAGCCGTTGCATTTTATTTTACACACACACATATATATATACAGTGTAATTTCTCTGCCTATCCAGAGTAGAGCTGCTGAAACAATTACCTGTTTCATCAGTTAGTCAATTAATCATTTAAAGGGCCCCTCCATTCAAAAATGCATTTTGCTTATCATTGCTCACGAGAGAACGTTCCTCTGTGCTCACCTTAAATCTCAGTTTAACACATACTGTATGTAGGGGCAGGATTTCGCGACATCGAAGCTAGTTTGGAAGCCAATCATGGTCCAAAGCCTCCAGTACACATAAACTAAAATATGTAAAAAACTAAAACTAATTTTTTAAAATATATTTTATATACAGTATATGTTCATAAGAACGGAGTAGATGTAATTGTAACACGTTTTCAGAGAAATGACACAATAATAAAGTATTTTTTTATGTCTCAAAACACATCTTGGAGCAGAACTTTACATCATTTGTTAAGTGATTCTTTCAAATGTGAGATTATGCTGTTTTTTTCTCTTCATCTCTATCATTATAAACTGAATGTCTAACTATTTTAAGGTGCCATCTTGGGATATGACATTTTATAGACTATACAATTAAAGAATGACTTGGGGGGGGATGAATAGATTAATCAATACTGAAAATGATCATTAAATACTCATAGATCTGCATCTAGAGGTTGTTACTAGATGATAATCTCACATCATTTGCAAATAATTGTTAAATAATACATTCGGTGTTTGGAACTTTGTTGTATGCACTATACATACCGAAAGTACTCATAAATCTAAACGACTATCCTGATAAGGTTGAAGGAAAAGTTCACCCAAAAATGTAAGTAAATAAATTTGTGCTCATGACTTTCGGAGACAGACGACCTGTATGGGGCCATTTTTTATGTTTTAAAACAAGTTCCCAGTTTCTACAGATCTTTAGGAGAATGCTGCTGTGCTCTTTTGCTGTGAATTTCCTGAAATGTTCTGTCGACTTAAAAACTCCACCCAACTTTCCACCGACGTGGGTGTGAGTAGATAATGACTGAATTTTCATTTTTGGGTGAACTTGTTCCTTTAACTCTTACCCTGAGATTTACTAAAAGATATCAGTGTCATTTAAATTCTCAGCAAATTGTCAGTAATGTGTTTCCGCCGCAGTCAGTGTGTTTGGGCCTGTAATCCATTTAGGCGATCACTAATGACAGTTCTTGAGAGTGAGCGCATCAATCCATCCATGCAGCTGTCAGCAGAACTGATACTGTAATTATTTGTATTTCGTTTCAAATGTTACACTGTCATTGTGAAGTCTGGCAACACTTTCAAATAAAATGTGATGACTCAACTCAAACATTTTAACTCTATATTTATGAAATATTTTTTGTGTCCTCCATATTGTTCCAGCATGCAGCTCATTGTGTTCTGGTAATGAGTGGGAAGCTGTTCCTCTTTATAAATATAAATTTTCACATCTTTCCTTGCCAAAGCCTGAGGTGTCCGTCACAGGGGTTTTGTGAATTGCATGGAGGACACAACCGGCTAACTGCAGCAGAAACAGGAAGTTGCGGTAATGACTGCCGTCCCCAGTGCACCCTGGGTAATAATCAGCCCTCGTTTGTCATAATAGCAGGTAAATCCTCGTGCGCAGTCGTCCTCGCAGTAGGACACTGGCAGCAGCAGCAGTACGAAATCATTTTTCACTTATTTTTCTTAAGCGAAAGGGCGTTCAGGGTTTGTTCTCTGTGGCTTGTTAGTGTTTAGAGAAACAACAGCAGAAATGAAAAGGGCAAGTCATGGCAGCATAGCAAGACCAGATTCAAACTCCGGTCGAAGCACACGGGCTACATGAAGGTAGTCAACCACCAGGGGTCTGCATGAATTATTTATAAGGTAGTTTATAGTATTGTTTACAACGTTCTTTCGTTGATTGCTTGTTTAGGGGAAAAAAAGAAAAAAAAATCAATGATGCCATATTCAGTACGTCATAATTAAATAACAAATTAAGTAAGACTTTATTGCTAAGAGGGACCTTGTTGCTCTGGCTCTTGCTGGCTGGTTATGGAATGTACAAAGCCAAAGCCCGAGGCAAAGTTCCTCTGTTGTGCTTGCCATCTCGGTGAAGAAACTCCGAGATAAGACAAACGGTTCAAATGACCTTTGAAAAGATCACATCTCTCAGCTCGCCTGAGAGAGGGGAAGGCAAGAGGGAGAGGGAGGATAGAGAGGGAGGCTATTTCTATATAGTGAGGGATAAAAGTGGATTCCCAAACTGTGCGCGTGTGTGCCCTATTCGTCCCCCCCCCCCCCAAAAAAAAACAACAACTAATGCTTTCTGCTCCATTTACACAAGCTTAGTTTATTTGTCTCTGTCCAGGACTCAAGTGAAGCAGCAGCGGCGGCAGAAGGGTTAAAGTCTGTTACTCATTAACTGACGGCTGTACTCATTTTCTTTCATTACTCTGTTCTAATAAAGAACTTAAGTTACCCCTCACTGCAGAGGATGGGGCCTTTCATGGTGCTCATTACAGTCCAGTCCAGGGAGAGTCCGTGCAGCCCAGTATGCCCACTCCCACAAGCCATTCATCTGTGTCTGAAATTCCTGTATGGCTCTGTACTGTGAGCAAAGGCAGTTTTTAATAACAAAAAGTGTCATGAAGAGTTGACAGATGTTGGAATACTTTCACAAAAAAAAGTGTGAAGAAGTACATGCACTTTTTTGAAGTGGAAGTAGCTGCTGTGTGTGGACAGAGACAGAAAATTGAATATTTTGAATATTCACTGTATGATAACAAAATATGTATGCAGCCAAAATATTACACTGCTCTGCTTTAGATATTTTTTCTTTTTATATTTATATTTTTCATAAATGCAAGGGTGTAACTGTGGATGGATGTTTCGGCTGGTTGGTCCACCACCTAAATATCTCAACTGATGGATTGTCATGAAATATTCAGATATTTGTAGTCCCGAGAAAATGATTCCTAGTGACTTTGAACCCCTGATATTTCCACCAGTGCCAGAGTTCCGTAGCACTTGTCAGTACATTGGTTTTATGACTAAATACTCACAAAACTAATGACATGACGGCATCAATTTTGTGTTTGGTGCTGCGTTTAGCAAATGCTAGCATGTTAACAAAGGTAACAAACTAAGGGAGTGCACATGGTACTTTATACTTTACTTTATGCCTGCTTCGGATCAGCATGGTAGCTTTATTATTATCAAAATGTTATATCTAAAAAGTCTTTAGTCTAAATTTGCCCTCCTCCACTTTTAAAGTTTCAGTTTGATTTTCTTACTAAAATCTTTCTGGACACCAAAAGCAGGATGAGAGAAGAGAGAAGTGGCTAAATACAGGGGCTCAAAGCAGTAAGTTTAACCAGCAGCAACTAGTGCTTTGCAGACTATTTTTCACAGTTAATATCTTATCTTACCTTATTATCTTCCTTAAAGGACAGTGGAAGTTCAAGTCAGTCAGAGATAAGTCACTCAAGGTCAGTGCTCTTTGTAGTAAAGATGCTAATAGACCTACATTATTTATCATTAAGAATCAGTCAAGGTAACAGCAGGATTTTGAGTAGGGATTGTGCATTAATGATGCACTATGGAAAGCATGAATTTCTTATATGTATGTATATATTTGTGTGGATGCTTATATTTATCAATAAAACTATGTTTTTTGTTATATTATCCTTATCATAGAAAAAGCACATTGACCAATTCCACAATTTTTTCTCGCCCATCTTAAACCAAACCAAAGTGTTTGGAAAAAAAAGAGATGTTGTTTATTAAGCCCTCATAGTATTGGTTGCTTAAAACTGTGGTTCTAGTGTCAAAATGATTCGCCCGCTGCACTCACTGCTGGCTAAGTGCATTAGCTAAATGCTTATTTGGGCTAAATGCGGTGCCACAACAGGGTGTTTCCTGGCTCCCAAAATTAAAAATGTAACCTATTTAATTTGTTGGAGCGTGTGTGTGTGTGTACGCGTGATGGGAATACAAGGAGAAGATGAAATCCAGACAGCAGCATCACTTGTGTCCTAATTAGCAATGCAGGGCTTTGAATGGGTCTTTAACCTTAGCAGAGCTTAATCATGTAATTAACAAGAGAGAGGGGGGGCACTGTCTGTCTAACGGCACCCTCCCGCTAGAAATATTCCCTCCAAAACATTGTCTGGACTCCATGTTTTCAGTGAGAAAGACATCATTTGTGACCTTTCAAACAAGGAGAGGGTTTGCCACCTAAGACATTAGTCTTTTATTTAGCCAAGCCCTGTTAAATGAATGTCTTATTGTTATTCGGCCCATGCGTGTGTATGTGTGCATGCATACGTGGTTGTGTGGGGTGGATTTGTGAAGCCATAAACATCTATAGTGTGTATCTGTGTATGTGTGTGTGTGTGTGTGTGTGTGTTTGCGGATCATCCACTGTCATGATTGCCCATCCAGGGTCTTTGCTGATGGCTGATTACCCACTGCTGGCATTAAAGCGACGGCTGTAGGACCGCAGGCCGACCCATTTCGACGTGCCGCACATCGAGCCGGCTGAGTGGCTGTTTACAGCGGCCTTGCTTTTAATTGCTCATCAAATTAACGTCTTAATGATAAGACATGGGAGATTGAAAGGGACATATGGATTCGGACAGTGGCCATCAAAAGCTTGCCCACCACATTGTGGTTTTTGCATCCGCCGTGACTATTAGCTCAACAAGCTGACGCCTTTTTAGCACTAATCAGTAGAAGTGCTACGGAAGATAAAAATCAGCCGTGGGCATTATTTTCCCCTCAGCCTTCGAGAGTGACAGGCCTATTATACAGTGCATGGGATTTATGAGATGATCATCTTTGATGGCCTGGATGTCCGTCGTTCGCTGTAATGTTTTCTACGATAATGATGCTTCCCCTCTGCCTTAGACCGCAAAAACGGCCATCCGCCTTGTGACTCCATCTCTCTGCTCAAAAGTGATTGTTGACGGCTCCATTAAGGGGTGAAAAAATATTTTCTTTTCCCTCCACCCCCTCAGACGCTTTATATTCACACTTCAACAAAGCTTATTTATGGTGGTGTTCTTCCATGAAGGGATGCATTCGGTTTGATGGGGATGGGGGTGATTTAAATCGACCTTGATACAACTCTTGAACATGGGGAACGTCATGTTGTACAGGGAATCAAAAGCTGTGGGCCGGACAGTGCACATTGTTTGTCGGTCATTATGGCTGCTCTATAACCAAGCCACGGATCTCATCTTTCTACTGAAAAAAATTGTCAGGTTGTGCATTAGATTTATACTGTTACATCAGTTGTATGTGATATACCTTCAAAGGGATTTGCTTCAGGGTATAGACTAACGCTCAATTTTTATCTGGAAAGTGAGGAAAGGTCACATATGATTACAGCTCAATATTACTATTATTATTACTCAAGATTAGACCATTTTGACACAGGGCCCCTCTTCAAGAAAGAGAATCAATATTGGGTAAAAATTCTGGAGCCAACTTAAGACCCTCATTATTTCAGATTCAATTGTTGTCCAGTAACAGTTTTTCAAGCAAAAATGTCAAACATTTGCTGCTTCCAGCTTCTTAAATGTGAGGATTTGCTGCTTTTCTTTGTCATTTATCACAGTAAATGAAGAGTCTTTGAGTTTTGAGCTGTTGGTTGCACAAAAGGAGTAATTTGTGGATGTCATTTCAGGGTTCTTCCTGGGTCAGAATGGTTTTTTGGGTTTTTCGCGTCGTTTAGGGCTGGGCGATATAAGCTGGGTGAACAGTTTATCACAAACAAAGTTTTCATTGCTCTGCATCTTCAACAGTTGATTGAAAATGTGTTATTAGACACATTTGTGGGAGGATTTGAATTGCTATCTTCTCAATTATCATTCATCATTTTTGTGCTGGTGATTTGCCTTTGGGGGTGTGGCTAAAGCCAAAGATTTCTCTATGCAGTAAATAATGAGAATTTTTCACATGTATTTGTCAATGATAAATCGTGAAAATAATCAGCAGATTCGACGAAAATGAAATAAATCGTTAGTTTTGCAGCCCTATTTTAGACAATTCTCCTCAAAATCTTAAAACAGTCTCTTATATCCTGAAAAGTTGCTATTTTGTATTGTATTAGAACTGTCACATTTTATTTGACTGGATTTACACCAGATTTTGCCTGTTGAGATTTGCTTGCTTGCTGAGCCAAGAAGCAGGCGGGGCAGGAAATAGAGTGGACAGGGTCGTACACATAAACTACAGGAGCTACAGAGGTGAACAATTAATTTTAAATATTATTAAACTCGCACTATGGCCAAATGCAATATCCAAATCGCTGGAGCTGCACCTTTTTGAGAAAGGTAAAATGTGGTGCAACATATTATTATAAATGAAGCATTGTGGTGCTACAGAGATGCTCCGGCCTACAAACCATATTCTCCAGACGTAAGGGAACATGTTTGTTTGGTACGACCCCAGCAAAAATCTCACCACCATCATTTTTGTATTCTTTCGTATTAAATAAATGGAAAATTTCACAATTTCCACTAAAAAAGATGTCCATTTTTTTTGCCTGATGTTCAACCCTTTTGCTTACTTTCCCGTTTTCACCCTCTGTTTACGTCCTTACATCGAACTCAGAGTGCTGTGATTCAGTTTTAGAGTTTATTGAACTCAGCATTTAGTGTGTTAGTTCAAATGCATTTAAATAAATTACTTGTCAATTTGAATGCGTTCAAAACTACAAGATTTTAATTTTAAATGAAAGCCCCAGTAGATACATTGTGATGATTGGGCAGTGTTGTAGTGCTTCCTATCATTTTCTGCTACTTTCTTATTCTAGATAAATTTGACAAACATATACAGTAGATACACCAAGGTTCATGAACTTTCATGAATTTTTAAAAAATCTACATAGTTTTCGACCAAATAAACACCCCCGTTTCCGTGACTTTTGCTTGATCAAATCTATTGTGTCAAGTAAGACAAATTTACATCATATTCTATAATAGATGCGTTTGAATTATTGAATATTTGCATACCCATCCCCCCTAATGTCATAAAAAATGTGTATATATTACAGTTCACCACTTGCAGAGAGAAAATAAAATGTGTTTAAAGATAGCATTTCCACATTAAAATAAAAACAAACAAACTACTAGACCTTTGCTATATGTTTTGAGTTGTGTATGTGATCCCATATGTTTCCAACAATTGTCAAACTCAGAGAAATGTGTTATTTTGTTAAAGGTAACGTTTCACATGGTCGTCTGTTTCCATGACTTCAGGAGGAGAGTCAGAGAGTGAGGAAGGAGGTTGCTACTTACTGTATGCACTTTTGTTTTGTTTTCATTGAGAGACCCATAGCAGCGGAAACTACATACCGTGCATTTAAATGTGAGGTGAAAGTTTGCTCACATGAAGTAACAAATGCAGCAGAATTCTGTTATAGCAGTTAAAGCATAATCAGTGTTGAAGCTCAGCAGCTCATGTCATATTTTGACTCAAGGTGAAATTGACAGCACTTCAGGGTTTTCACACACCAAGAGAAAAAACCCACCTCACTCATCATGAACATTTATCTATTTCCCACTCATTTCACTAAAACAATAGAGAGTATTTGAAATCTGACCTCTGAGGCTTGGATCTTTTGACACCTTTTTTTTTTACACTGTGGGAATTGTAGCAGTAATTGCTTTTGAGGGGTCCCTAATCCATTTACACTCCACTCTGCTTTCCAAAGCCGGAAACATGATTTGTATTTGACACATGTCCTCTTTTCATCTCCTTTTATGTCTGAGCACTCTGTGTGATGATGTTTGTTTGGGGTAGACATTGCTTTTGAGTTTGGAACCCTCGGGGAGGGCGGACTGATTTAAAAGACAGCTCTAATTCTTGTTTCGTATCTGGAATGCTTGATCGACACATTTTTGTAAATACAATAGTTCACATCCTTTCTAAAGATTTAAAAGTTTAAGTCTATGAATTTTTTTTGCATGTATAAGAGACAGCAAAGGGGGAAGAGAGTGGGGGGTGACATGCAGCTAAGGGCTCAGGCTGGAATCGAACCTGGGCCGCTGCGGTAAGGACTCTACCAGGTGAGCTACCTGGGCACCCCAAGTCGATGAAATTAACACAACAATAAAAGGAAATCACTATGAAATCACAATAATAAAAAAAGATACATTTTCCTGTGGAGTCATCCCCTTTTTCTTCCAGTGTAGTCATAGCAAACTCTGAACCACACAAACACTTGAACTGCAATCCAATATCCTCTTGTGTTTTTCTCCACTTTGGATCTTGAATATGGAGGTGTAAATTCCTTCTCATCCTTTGTTGAAACATGAATGCCAAAGAGTGATAACAATATCCTAAAAAAAGAAAAGGAAAGGAATTCGTCTTTGAGTATCATTGGCATTGGCATCCGCACAAGAATTGGACTCAGAAATTTAGCGAACATCTCTTTTTCTCATTTATCGGTGTCCAAGCTATTTCAGTCCATTTATCAAAGCAGCCACCGATGATTTCTTCCCTCTGTTTTTTTTTTCCTGTCCTTCCTTACATATTCATTCCTGCCTCGGTCTCTTTGGATGATGTTAAAATCAATGCCAAGTCCATGCTGATGTGTTTGTGTAAAACATTTCTTCCCAAGTTGTTTGAGAAAGAAAACTTCTCCAGAATGCGAGCACAGAGATCAAGCCGTTTGTAAATGTTGACTCTGTGTTCCTTTGTTCTGTTGCTTTGTAATTGTGCTTCTAAAAAGGGGCTATCAGATACATATTGAGAGAAACCTTTATCTCCCTCTTTAATACTGGCTGATTTATCCTGGCAGAGCACAAGGACGATAGCCTCCTCAGGCTGTGAATCATTCTTGCCAGCTGACTCTAATCACCAGCTAATTAATAGTTGATGTGCTGGCTTACAAAAACACGACTGCTATTAACCTGAACATGCTATTGATTTAGCCTTGCTTTAGGTGCTTCGGCAGAGTTTTTCTTGGGGAATTGGACTTTGGGCTTCTGATATTCTAGGAAATCAAATTTTACAAGTGTTTACAAGCAGTCTGACTGGCTTCCTCAATTTGCCCTGCTTTATATATTTAATATTGGAAAAAACAAAAACAAACTAACAATTTAGAAGCTGGGAATTTGGCAAGAATACTTGGCATATTTAAAAAAAAAAATTGAAACAGGTTATTTAATTATCAAAATAGGTGATGGTTAATTTTCTGTTGATTGACTAATTAGTAAAGTAAAACATTTTGTTTCAGCTCTACCTTGGTCTAGACCATTGACTGTATATAAAGATATAAGCTCCCCAAAAGTGAGCCACAACCTCTTGATTGCCCCCTGGTGGTGGGCTGCAGTATAGGTCATAAACTCCTCCCCCTCAATGATATCAGGTAGGACAGGTGAGCCAAACAAAAAACTCAAAGTACACTTCAAATAAATTTTTCTCAAAGATAGTTTCTGTTGTTTTAGGTAGTTCTTATCACACTGATGTTCAGATGTTCATTTTTCTGTTCAGTTTGGTTTTAATTTGTTATTTGATGCTATAAAAACAGAGTAACACGTCATGATTGAAAGCTGAGCCCTGCTCTGGAGTGGGCTACTACACAGACTCTGGCTCCAAATGACTTCACCAGCGCAAGATGGCAGCGCTCGTATCCGGGATATTTTGGCTTCATTTTTGTACAATGGGAAGAAGTGGAGACACGTCGTCCATCTTTATTTATGTCAATGGTCTAGACTCCAGAATAGGGTCAAAATTCAACAGGTCTGGTCAAGACTTTAATATTTAATTTAGGGTAGCTTTAAGAATTCAGTGACCCCACTAACTCAGGTCTAACCCCAATAATTTGTCATTTTGCCGAATCAGTTCCATGGTTTTTTTTAATTTTACACAGGGACATAGGCTATACATTTATAGTATTCTGTTTTGACTTAGACAGAACTTTGTGCAGACTCAATAACACAATATCACACCCCAAAATTTAGAAAAAAGGTCTATAATTTATTTTTTTCATTGCTCTCGGTATGTCTAATTGGTAGTCTGGTATGGTTCACTGTGGCATAGCAGCTGTGTATCCTTATCATACTAGGTCTGTTGTTAATTTACTGAAAGATAACTCTTCTGATTAGCTTCAACACTCATAATATCAGATAAATCAGTGCTGTATCTATTTGACAATGCAATCTACAGCCTTTCATCATGGGGCTTCATTTGTTGCTGGCTTTTTCCGCTGCCTTCATCTGTCTAGTTACATTAATAAATGAGATTTCATAGGAAGACACATCTGTGGTTAAAGTGCAAGAAAAAAAAAAAAAAAGTCTGAATAAAACCATCTCCCTGACGACGCATGTTTTACAGCAGTGAGAGGCCGCTGGATTAAGTGCGATGCAAACGGGGCAAATTGAATCAATTTGCCTGCTCTAAATAGATGTGATGCGTGAAACCTGATTGCTCAAATGGATACGAAAGAATTTCAGAGTTTAATGATTTTGTTTTTGTTTGTGCATTTCTTTCCCTCTGCCTGATGAAGGTTCCAGAAGATCGGGCGTAAAGAGGAAGAGAGATATCACATAACAAGGCGGCGTGGAGGCGAGGACTGTGATGTCAAATGCTCCGTGCTGCAACCACCGGGAATGAAGTGACAGGCCGCGGTGGAGCGCAGGGACAGAATCAGGAGGTGAGTGGAGCATATTAAACTGATAAGTGGCCGTGCGGAAAACAGTGAGGGCCACACAGGCACACAAACATGGCAGACTCCGGATGTGTGTGCACATGGGCGGTTTTAGAAAGCTTTGAATGGGAGTGCCAGACTGGGGCACAGTTTTGAATAAGGGAGGCTCATTAGAATGTCTTTAGACTCACATTTAAAACACTGGTTGTTGGCAATAATGAACTCTACATTACATACATCAGTAAATGACCAAAAAAATCACTTTAAATATTCTCACATGAAATAATATCAATAAATGTGCTACAGTTTACAGGGGAGAGATAGGCTCCTTGAATCAGACATGTAAAGGCCTCCCACCCCTCTTACATACTGTATGATCAAAATATGCAGAATGAAGGGGGGGGCTACATGTTGCAATTGAACCTTTGCTGCTGCTAAGCTATGTCTTTCTTTGTTTGCTTTTTCTCTTTATGTTAAGCGTTTATCTCTTTGTGGTCATTTAGTGTCTCTGTGGTCCTTTTGTTTGTCACGCTAAAAACGCTTTGTTTGTATCTCGTAAGGCAGCAGTAATCCACGGGTACCTGCAGTAACGTTTGTGTTTTTTGGCTGGATGTTCACCGGGCTCCATGTCAGCGATGATTGAGATGAATGAATTGCCCTCGCCCTCGCAGTAGCTGTTTATTAATTCCTGGCACTGCTGTACACAGTTTAAAAAACTACAACAGCCATAATTCATGTAGGATACGAACTGCCGCAGCCAATGCAGAGCCGGCTTCAGGGCAACTTAAAAAAAAAAGTTTAATCATGATCAGTATTTCATGTTTTATTAGGCTATAACTAATCAAAACTCTGGTTTAGTCTACAGAGGTTCTGGTCCAGGGCCCCTGCACCTGTACCCATTCACTGATCTATAATGATCATGACTAAAAATCCATCTAGTTTGATCCAAGAGGGGGGCGGGGGGGCATGCCACTTCTGGTCCCATCATTGCGTGTGACGCATAGGCATACACACGCATGGAAGTAAGCAAATTTGTAATGGAGAATGTCTAACATGCATAAATGTGGCCAAAAACTGCGGACGTTTCTCAGGGACAAGCCTGTCATCGTTGTTGACATATCGATCAAGGCTAGCCTTCCTCTTGTGCAGGCGGTCTGCAGCACTTAACGATCAACATTAAGCTTCCAGCACTGAGGACACGTTGACAACCTATGATTAAATCAGTAACAGTGGCAGCATTGTTGACGACAATGATGATAGCACAGAGGGCACTCATCAAAGAACAGGACCAGTAGCTTACCACCGCTGCACACATTCCAAAATAGATGTTCATGGATGCTGATACCGGAAATTAATTTGAGCTAAAAGCAAAGCATTTAACATCAAACTGAGTGGTCACCGAATTCTGCAGAGCTCATGAATAATTGTTTCCAAGCGTTATGTTTCTCCTGTCAGTCAGAAGTGCTCTGTGTTAGCTGTAATACATCTGAATTAAGCGCCTGGTGGCACTCTGTCACGTACACCCCGTCGTAAGCCGTTAAATACATAAATCGGGTTTAAATGAACACACACACCACTTGTCTTGCCTGGTTTGCAGGGTAATTCATCTTCCAACTCCATGATTCTGTTATGCAGTCAAATTGACAAGTAATCCATTGCTGGTGTCCTTGTTGTCAACTTTAAGGTCATTTCTGATTGGTGCATTGGGTGAACAGACTCGCAGCTTTGCAACACAGCAGGGGGTGACAGAAAATACGGAAGGCGAATGCATCGTTCTGTTTGAGTGATTTTGAGCTGAAGCATGACAACCTGCTAAGGTTACAAAGTGAAGAAATGTTGAGGAACGGTATACTTTTCGTAGTCGTCGATGTTTCAGAATCATTTTAAAACCTCCGTTGTCCCTTTCAATCCCAGCATCCTCCAAAGATCTCAATCCTAGTTTTCTTTTGGCACAGTCACACTGTATTTCTTGGCATCTTTGCTACAGAGACCAAAATATAGGCCTGTACAATACCTGTTTGGGGAATATGCAAGTGGTGTGTGACATGTTTTTAAACAAATGTGCTCAGGCTTTAAATGGATTACAGCTCATTATCCACTATTACTTTTCAGAATAAGCTGGGAAATAGAGAGGAAACCTGTCTTGGCGGTTTGTTAAAACTGCTTTCAGGAAACCTTCACAGAGGTGCTATAGAGCTATAAAAAAGATTCATTCCTTTTTTTTAATTAGTACACTTGAGAGGTTTTTTTGTTGTTGAGGAAGCTGCTCATACTTCGAGGTTATAAACAAACTCTAGAATTTATTTAATGGAAACCAGAAACTGCATGCTGCTATTTAAAAAAAAATAGTTCTAAGGTCTTTCAATACAGGCATTTTTCATCTCTTCTTCCTTGGTTTTGGGACACATATCACTTTTCATTTTTTAGCTGTTTTACAGCACATTTTTAATATCGGTTTTGATAAAGTCTAGTGCAAATGAGGTTAATTCTAACTGAATTCCAACAAAGAATGTGCAGTCAACTCTAACCTGCCAAACAGCCACATAGCAGGGAGCTATGTTCTTGTTAGGTTAGACAGAAAACAAGTTGCGAGAACACAGGTCGAGAGTCTGTACTCTCAAATGCACCCGAGCTGTAACATCTTGCATTGTTAGATGTTGATTGTTTTGGGTGAACGTAAAAATATTGCTCGCCTGTCAAAAGGATCATATGAAGGGATCACTGAGTCCCACCAGTGGAACATTTTATCTCTCTTACATACTGCAAGAAAGATCATGTGTGCCAGCAAAAGACATCTGTTTCTGGGATGTGTTTGAATCGCCTGTGGACACTCGCAGCAGACCTGCACTAACATCGATCTGAACGAGCTCTATAACAAATCATGTCGTGTCCATCTCCTCCCTGGAAGTTGATAAGCTCCCCATATGCATAGAGTTATTCCTATTGTCCTCGTCAATAAAAAAAACCTAGGATTGTATTTTTAGATAAAATTCAAACTTCTGTTTTTGCCCTGTCCCTTCCTGTTCCTGTCAGTTAGCATTTGTCATTTCCAGTGCAGCTTTAACAATTTTCCTGCAAAGACAGTGTTTACATGACAGTAGGCATATTCTATAACCTTATTGTTTTACAATTTGATTTACAGTGCTTGAAATATTTGTTATTTTTAAGGAAATAATCTCACTCGGTAGATGAGGTCAATACCACTTTCATGTCTGTATGCTAAGCCAGGAGATGGTTAGCTTAGTTTAGCTTAAAGACTGCAAGGGAAACAGTTAGCCTGGCTCTATACCTGCTCCTCTAAAGCTCACTCAATATCATGCTGTGTCTAGTTTATTTATTTAGGTTTTAATCTTTGGACAGCTCCTGGCTAGGTATTTCCACCAGCTGTAAGTTTTTAGGCTAAACTAGGCAGCTGTTGACTGTATGCTAAATATGAGGCTACAGGTAGCAGATGGTTAGCTTATAGCCTTGCATAAAGACTGGAAATGGGAAAAAAAAGAAAAGAAAAAAAAGTTTAAATTGTTTTAGCTTTGGACAGAGCCAGATTAGCTCTTTCTTGCTAATTTTAATTTGAATGTTAAAATAAGATTTGCTGCTTCATATTTAGCATACTAACACAAGAGTAGTATCAATCTTATCAAACTTTTTGGCAAAAAATCTGAATAAGTAACTTTAGTTGTATATTCCAAAATGCCCAACATGATAAAGTCATGTCAGACATTGTGTTGAGCACATTGTGAGTGAGTGACACTGCGAGGAGCCTGCCAGACACCCCCACCTCTCGAGCCAGTCTGCATCCCCCTCTCAGCCCACAGTCTTTTTTTTACGCTCTCTTAACCTTGCCTGACTGAAATGTACCCAGTGATTCACCCAATCTTTATTTTGAAAACCCCCGCAGGGGTAAGTTTGTGTCTTCTCCACTCCACAGTAGGTTACAGCAAAGCATTTCAAACAGAAATTCTCTAATGCATAGGTATTGTCACAGCAAATCATGGTGGATTTTTTTTTTTGTACACAGAAGAAATGAAATATCTCCCATTTCATAATGCTACACTTATCTAGAATATACTTGCAGTTTTAAATCAAACCGAGAAACATAATAACTGGATGCCTCAAGAAATATTCTAATTTCTTTAGAAGGGAGATTGCACCTTCCCTCACCATAACACAGTTTTCTGTGGAGATTGGAGTGGAGATGCTCTTATTCAAAATTCATTCTGCTCTAAAATCATTAAGCAAATGTTTATTCTTCATCCTTTAAGAGAAGGAAAAACATCTGCTCTGCCATTATCATCCATCTGCCTTTTCTGCCGTTTCTCCCTGCTCTATTCTGCAGATTCCCCCTCTTAACCCGCAGCATGTAATAACTGTCATCTGCCACGCCAATGAGCCATGTAGTAAAACCACCGGCCTTTATATTTATCTAGGCTAATCTCAAAGCCGTCACGGCAGCCATTACAAAGGGAAATGATGCTATATCTGTGGAGGAGGAACAGAAGAGCGAGTGGGAAGGCTCTCCTAAGGGTGTCATTTGGAAGACCCCTCACCTTCACTGGAATCGTTGAGGCGTAGATGGTGGGTGGTAGGTGAAACGTTTGACGAATATGGGTTCGATGTTAAATATTAATGTTAATCCTTTCTCACTGTTTGCTGTGAAGAAGTAAAGCATCTTGTTTACATTTAATGTTCGATCTCACTTGAGAGGCCTTGAGCCATTGTCATCATTTTCGGTTTACTGTAGCACTCCCTGGCTTTACTTGTCTAGTTGTGGTCTGGCTGCCAGGCTCTGCGGCTGACAGCTGACGGCTATGGCATTAGCCAGGGAGACCCAAGGGACGGGAGGAGATGTCTATAAAAGTATGATGCGCTGCTTAGCCACAGAGTCACTCTCACATCCTGCTGCGCTGCTTCAAAAGCACCACCGAGCTATTTTGAGTGGATCCAGCATATTGTACAACCGCCATATGAATATGTTCAGTGAGCTTGCTTACATTTACTTTGCTGCTTCATTGTAACGCTTTGGTGGGAATAATGAGCAATCAACATGTGCGTGCGTCCACCTCTGCACAGAAACCATACGCATTAATGTTTCCACAGATTAATCCCATGGGCTCTGAGTGGGTGTTTCTTTAAAAACTTTCTTTTCAAAAAAAGTTAAAAGTAAAGACAGAAAGTGCCTTTATTCCCTGTTATCTCATTAAAATGAGGACACAGTCCAACGGAACAAAGCTATTGATGAGAACAATTGATTAGACTCCGGGATGTGACAAAAGACAGAAATCCACCATCCCTCGGACAATCTCAGCACTGTGCACACACAGTGAACGCAGCTCTCAGCCCCAGCTGTGAATCTCGCTCTCCCAACACTAATATTTACCCCCCTAATAAAAGTCATTGTTGTGTGGCCCGCTCTAAATCAGAGGCCTGCTTCTGTCGGGGATGACAGAGGAAAATATAAAGCATCTCTCACAGTGATGGAGAGCTCCGGAGGGTTTTATTAGCTTGGTGGAAAAGACAGCCCTCATAAGGTTCTGGTGTCTGAATCCAACTGTGTGTGAAGCTGTAATACAATCTGTTTCTGGCACTCATTACTATTAAGCCAATTTAATACTTCAGACAAATAATCATGAGCAGATTAACACTTCAGATGAATGATGATCTATAATTTTGAAAATGCACTTCCTTTGCTTAATAAAGTAGCAAAGTATTTTTTAACTGAAACCATTAAATCCCCAGTGTAATGGCAGTTAGTGCATCTTTAGCTTGTGACCAATTTTAAATGAAAAAGAATATGCAGGTTATAAGCTAAAGGGATTTAAACCAAAAATGATTCAGGCATTTGATTTGACTTCACAACGTGGCTTAGCTTAGCTTATTGGCTGGAGAGCTACATACAGTATGATTTGAAGCTAACTGACTACCGGCTATATGGTTGACATTTAGCCTCCACCCACAACTCCTTCATACCTCAACTCCCACTTTGTTACATCAGGAGGTGGAGGACAAAGTAGGAATTAAAAGGTGACCACACATTTTTTGAAATTTAACCAAAAAATGTTTTTCCAACTGATATCCAAACACATCCCACACACCACCAGAGGAGCAGTGTTTGCTCTGTGGTTATTTATAAGATGCTAGGGTTAGGTGGTTTCCCACAATCAAATTTAATTGAAAATGTGAACAAAGCTTTTACCCACTGATATTCCAACACACAGCTTTGACCTATGATAGCACTGGCTATGCAGAGCCACCAACCTCTGTATAGTTGTAGTGGTCAGTTGCGGTTGGTAATGTAAGGGTTAGCAGGTCAAATCACAACTGATTGGACAAATAATTTATATTGTTTCAATTTTTCCCAACAATTTCATAGAAAGTCCACTGTAAAAAATTATACAGTTACTAATTCTAGAGACAATGCAGACAAAGGTGGTTTGGGACATTTATAATTGATTTTCACAAGACATATGAAGGAAATGCTCCATTTAAACTCAACTAAATAATTATAAAGTTATTATTGGACATTTATTTTTCATAAATGAACTGTACAGACAAATTGTCCTCTTTTGCATGTTCAGCTGACCCGCTGTCTGCAAAACATGCAGACTCTCGCTAAGCTAGCATTTAATTGGAATTAACTGATTAGAGGTGCACCAGTTGAACCCTGTCTCCATTTTACCTACAATTAGTGCCGCATGACATGGTTCTTTCCAAGAACCTCATATGAGGAAATTGCTATGAATTTACGGACCCGTAAAGTGTCGCCAGATAAGTTTATGTGGATGCCTCCGAGTGCAGGATGAGTCATTAAAAACATTTGAACGTCTTACCGGAAAAGAGAGAGATTTTGAAATGAAAAAAAAAAGCTTTTGGCAGAACATTTAACTCGGGGACTCCGGGAAAGAGCTTGAAAATGTATATTCTACTTTCGCTGTCTTTAAAAATTGAAGTTGTGTGCTCTGACAACACATCTGTGAGTGTGTTAAGCACTCAGCACATTGTTGTCTCAAGGCTTCAGCTGCGTACGTTTGAAAAATGCTTCCTGTGACTCCAAGTGCATGCACATACATCTATAAATAAAAAAGAGGTTTGTTTGCATTACAGTGGAACACAAAGCACTGAAGGAGACATCGACGCAGTGTGCCGTACTGTACATCTGGATGCAAGAGAAATGTGAGACAGAGGTCAGGGTGTTAAAGCACTGTGACTTCGTGGAGCGTGAAAATGTGGGCTAATCTTTCACGGCCCGCGCTAATGCGACTTTCCAGCGAGAAAGAGAGGAGTCGGAGAGGGATGTACAGTAGCCAGCGGTGAAGAGTAGCTGCTGCCAAATGCACCGAGGGCTAGACGGAGACGAGCCCTTGCCATCTGGGCCGCTCGAGGCGAGGCTGAAAACAACTCCCGCTCCATCTCAGGCTCCCCAGCTCACATTTACACACGTTTTTTTATTTATCTCTTCCTCTCTCTCTCTCTCTCTCTCTCTCTCTCTCTCTCTCTCTCTCTCTCTCTCTCTCTCTCTC
>JBBPCS010000330.1:7743674-7770806 GCA_037974645.1 Hollardia meadi
TCTCTCTCTCTCTCTCTCTCTCTCTCTCTCTCTCTCTCTCTCTCTCTGTCTCTCTCTCTCTCTCTCTCTCTCTCTCTTTCTGCACTTTTGGCCTCTCATCCTATTAAACTGTCCCATCTTGACCTCCTGTGTCTTTCTCAAGCTGTCTTTCCTCTTCTCGCTTACACTCGGCTCTCAGACACCCCCCGTCCTCCTCCTCTTCTCTCCCTCTCTCAAGGATTTATCACTTTTAATTATCTTAACTATCCCGCTTCATACTCGGCTTGTATCTAGCATATTTAATCTAGGATTCAGCAGGGCTATTAGTTACACTCAACATGCAGAGGCTAATTGATTTAAGGAAGCGAGATTTGCTTGTTGGTGCTGATGGGTTTAACTCAGACCTATAATATAGGAGGATGGAGAGCAGAAACGGATGGAGAGGAGCGGAATCATTCTGCAGAGGTGGAGTTTCTGCTGTCTTTGTAAACTTTGGATTTCTTTCACATGCTTTGATGCCCAAATCAGTTTGCTTCGACTTTACCCGAGCTTGGGGAGATGCAGTACAGTTCATGGAAATAAGGATTCAGAATTATTTTAATGGCTTGCAGTCTTTTCTCATACAAGTGGGAATTGTTTTGGGGTTTTTTCTTTCCCTGATTTACATGGGATAACTGTGGTTAGGATAAATATTTTTGGTTTGGTGGGGAAACAGAACAGCGAAACAGATGTCTGTTTAAATGTCATGTTTGTCGCCGAGGCTGTGCTGACATTTTAGTCCCAGACTTTCACCTCTCGGAGTTGTTCGCTGTGAGTCATTACCAGAATCAGGTTGAGTCAGAGCTGCTGTTGTGAATAAATATGATCTAATTGATAGCTGACCTCTCACATTAACGGGCAAATGTGACCGAAACCAGCACACAGCATTAAGACTTAACTATGTTTGTCTGTGCATCCGAATCATTGCATCCATGTTTTTTCTTTTCAGCTTCCTTCTGTGTGTGAGTGTGACTCCTACTGCATATGCAGTTAGGGTGGCTGGTGGCCACGGATATTGATAATGGCATTGGGGACACTCAGCTTCTTGTCTTATTAATCACACCAGGCTGAGCAGTGACCTTTCTCCGAGCCCACTGCTTTGGGCCGAGCCGGATCCCCTGCCTCTCCCGCCCCCCGGGAGTAGCAGGCTGACATCACTCACCCTGCGTCCGCTAATGTCAGCCCCGAGCCTGGCTGCAGCGGCTCACCGGCCCTGCCTGGTGCCCCGGACACAGCCCTGGATGACAGAGACATTGATCACTCCGGAAGCTCAGGTTGTCCGGGGGGTTGGCTGGTGGGGCTGGGGTGTATGTGTGTGTGTTTGTTTTGATACAGCACCAATTGAGACTGGTGAGCCTAATTAGACTTCACATCTGGGCCTAATGAGCGAATCAAGACCCATCATTGATCAAGGATCAACTGGCCTTGAGTTGTTCTCTGATTGTTTATAAGAGCTGCACAAGCGCTGTGAACTCCTGGGTTAAGCATTCTTTACATTTATACAAATAATGATTTATTTAAGAGACTCAACATGAATCTACATGATAACTGGATACATTATGAATCTGTAAGCAACGAGAGATGAACTCGAAAAGATAAAACCATCTTTACTGCCAAAATAATGATGTCCATGTTTATCTTTTATAAATTTAATTGAAATACACACACACACACACACACACACACACACACACACACACACACACACACACACACTGCTTTGCTTAAATAAAATGAGTACAACGTAATCTGCTGTCATCATTTGCATTGTTTACTTAAAGATCCCCTTTACACGTGTATTAAGACATACATAAAAATGTAGAAAAGAAGTATAATTACCACCTTAAAATCCTTAAAATTGCATCTCCCTCATTACAAATTCCAGAATATATCAAAATGCAAATATTTTTCACTTCATGAGTTTTCTTGCTGGACACATGATGTTTTCTACTTGACTGTAAAGTCCATTCTTAGTGTTTGTGCACTGGAGGCTTCAGGTTTCCACATCACGCTTGTGTATGCTGAATATTGGACCAGGATTCGTTGTGATGTCACAAATCATGCTCGTAGGCCCGCCTCTTAAAATCTGATTTATAGAGTCAGGCTCTGCACATACATCATTCTACACAGTGAAGCTCAAACATTCAACTGGAGGGACAAAAAAAACCCCACATTTTTAACTGGAGGGGGACTGGTGGAGTATTTTTTCCAGTAGAATTTGGAAATGATTGAATCCAAAAATTTAGACTACGTAACTAAAATTTAGTGTGTTGAATTGGAACACTTGGGAGTATTGTCATTTTAACAGCCATTATCCTTCAAATGATTGATGTCCGTTCAGTCACTCAACTTTGAATGTCATCCCTCGTTATTTTAAGCAGTTGGGTAAAGATCAGATTAAATAATGTTGACATCTTGGGGGGGGGGGGGGTTGATGCCTAATTATGTAGTATTGCAGTGCCGGAGCGCAGTGGGAGAATTGACTATTTTAAATTAAGATTGAATTTTTTAAAATCTGTCTGTAGTGGCAACCTAAATCACGGCAGACATCATCATCAAAAAGTTTATCACGTTAGCAACTAATAATGAATGTGTTAGTGTGTGTGAATCCAGTTGGGAACTATCCCAATCCCTGCCAGATGTGACTCTTAACAGCTCTTTTAACATGTGACTTTGATTGCAGTAGTTCCAACACAGATGCTATTTATTTTAAAATGTATTTCTGGGGTAAAATCCTCAGTGTTGCACATCAAGCCTCGGAGCTTGATACATTTGTGCTAACAGACATTTTCTGGTTTCTCCAATATTTCATGGCACTGCTCACTCACTACACGGTGGGTTCTTGTGTGCCACTGTCTGGTCAATACATTCTTTAGTACGTCTTGTTGGCAGCTGCACCCGGCAGCAGGAGACTGAGGCCTGAGGGATTCCTACAACATCCAGGAACATCCTTTCTGGCTGATGCACCACCTGTTGTCAGGATGGAAAAGGCATATGCACAAACACGAGCCTCAGTAACATGGGGATGTTGGCTGTGGGATCTAATATTTGGATGCAGTGGGCTTCCATTAAATTCAGCACATTTAAGTGTATTTCTTGGCACTGTCTGTGTACTCTGCTAGTGATATGCTCTTTGAAGAGTCCTAAAAAACTCTTTAAAGCATGTAATGGTAAGACAGGGATTGTTAAATTACCTTTAACTGGTTTTGGTGCTTTTTGCATTCCTTCACATGCAGATATCTTGCTGGATATGACCGGAATGGAAGGGCCAGTCATGTTACAATGATTCCGGTGCACAGGAAAAAGAAATGGGCTTGTGGATAAAGTAATCTCTTTGTTTTTACTTTTGTTGCATCCCTCATTTATCTACTGATGTCAGAACATGCAATATTGTCGAGAGGAAACAGTCCGCCCAGCTCGGCTAGAAACAAACCAAAACCCCAGACACATTAAAGAAGACATCAAAGTGTACGTTGATTAGGGTGCAGAAGCACAGGGGCACCGACATTAGGCAAAAATAATTTAATCCAAATTATTCAAGGATAAAAGGGTAAGAGGGAGGATTGCAAATCAGCAGTTGTATTTCTGGAGCATGCTGTACTTGGGCTTTCCACACAACTTTCAATAAACATATTTCATAACAAGTGCAGTTGGCACCTTACTCTGCTCCGTTAATGAGGACGATGTCTTTCATTGTTGATTTGGTCCCAGGAGCTCAAATTCATTCTGTTTCGTAATAATGATTACCAAGTTCTCACCCTGATGACTTTGCCTTGTTCTGCTGCTAAACTTTTCTGTGTGAATTTGTGGCCAACATCAGCCAACCGTAAGCTGTGGACAAAGCCCATCATCAGAGAAAGAGCGGATTTTCATCAGCTGATAAAAGACTTTATTTAAATTGATGTTTTTTTTGGGTCACATGTATATTTCTAAAAACAGGTATGGGCGAGTTTATTTTCAGCTCTCTTCCTCTGTGGTATTATTAAGTCTTTTGACCTTTTGCTTTGTTTACTGTTTTCTTTCAGTCATGACGCACCAGCATCTTTAAAGCCTTCATAATGTGGCATTTTGTGTGTGTGTGTGTTCGTGCTTGTTTGCATGTGCACAAGTTCAGGCTTTTATTCAGACAAACAGCACACACAGTCCAAGTGGGGCGTGTGTGTGTGTGTGTGTGTGTGTACTTGTGTGGTCTGTTGTCTACTGGTGAGTGTTTAGAGAACAGATTTCTTTGACGTTGACGGCACCAAAGCAATACAGATTTGGCAATTAACCTTGATGTCACTGTAATTACCAAGTCACTTTAGTAAAATGAATTAATTTCCCAAAAGGACTCAGAAACAAAATTACCTCCTCTCTTCCTGAAGAGAGCCAATATGGCGTCTGATAATTAGGGGGAAAAAAGTGAGCCGCTGCCATATTCCTGTCTCTCATTGTGTGTATTCTGTGTAATCTGCCACGGGGGGAAAGCCACTGATCTGCCTGCCGCTCCCTTAACTTCCTCTGGGTTCACGCTGTTGTGCTGCTCCCTTGTTCATTTTTCAGCTCGCAACATGTTGAGCGGCGCGCCTCTTTCTTCATCCTGCAAGCTTTTCATCTTCTGTCTCCCTCGAACTTGTTTTTCAGACAGCGGCCATGTTGCCCCGTACATGCCAAGGTTTTTGTCATGTGAGTTATGTGAAACAACGACAACAACAACTCTTGCTGTTCATCTTGAACGATGCCATGCACACATGAGGAAGGAGAGTAGACTTTCCACGGCTCGCTTCCTGAGGTCTAAATTTCCAATTCCCCGCTAAGGGCTGAGGTGTCTGTGAGCCCTTTTATGCCGCTTCATTTAGTATGTAAATTTTTGATAAAATGTTTTTAGCTTGGTGGGATTTCTCAGGTGGTGCCAAATAAGCAATGGGTTATCTTTGCCAGACTGCAAATAAACAGGTTGGATTGACGAAAGTGTATAAAACAAAGGAATTGAAAGTATTGAGCTTTATGTCCCTCATGTGAATCCCTTCATGCCTGGTCTCCAGTGAAGCATCAATCATATTAGCACATAATTATATTTATAACCTGTTAGATTTATGATTAATGCTTTGTTTAATATTTTAGATAATTTAGATAACTATTTAATTATTTATGAATGATTATGAATTATTTTTAAAACATCTATATTTTAATATCTAATGTACACTGGGGTGGGAGGAGGGGTGCTGGGAAGGCTCTCCTGGCTAAAGTGAAACACAGTGGAAAGACACATTTTACCTTTTTAAATGATGTCTGATAAGGAAGTCTAAGGGTCCATCAGAGGTATGTCTGTGGCCGAAACATTGACATAGATAAAGATGGACGACGTGTCTCTATTTCCTCCCACTATACAAAAATGAAGCAAAAATATCCCGGATACGAGCACTGCCATCTTGCACTGGTGATATCATTTGGAGCCAGAATCTGGTGGTGGAGTCATGGTATCGAGTTCCCGCCCATACACCCACCCGCCCAATCACTGGCAGGGCTCAGCTGTCAAGTGATGTACCTTAGCTTTGCCTATTCCTGTTGTCAGATGTGTCAACAGTTACTACTTACAGCCATTATTGTTAATAGGCCAAACTAGCTGCTTCAATCCAGTTACTAATATCATGGATTCTGTTGGATTCTCTGAAGGTTTAGTCTTTTAGTCTTTGGTTTATACAAGATGTTTATGTCAACATGTGCCTTGCTAGTTTTTCTTAAGAATGTGCTTTATGCTTGTTTACAGTAGGTCGAGTGAAACCAAAGGCTTGACTTTTCGTGAAGTACATTACACATACAGTAATATGGCAGCGGGCAGGATACAGCCAGCGGGAAGAGCTGAGTCAATTAGCCGTGAATCCAGACCTTCAGCCTGCATTTGAATAAAAGGAGAGAGAAAGCATGTTAAGCGAGTCTTGACCAAAGTCATGGGCCACCCTGTCCCCAGCTCCACATCATTAGCTAGCAGTGTTCCTCCTCTGGTCCTGAGCTTTCCTCGGATTTGCTGCCTAACCCTGGTGGCATGGACAGACTAATTGCTCTTGAAATTGTCCAAAGAAGATGAATTGTGCATATGTACAGTACATGTGCATGGGTCAGTGTGTGTGGCAGTGTTGTATTTCTTTAAGACTGTGCCCGAACTGGTGCTGACATGTCCAGTCATTTCTAAAAGGTTCTGCTGCCAGCTAGCTGCATGGTTTGTGTGTGTGGCCAATGTAGAGTTCAGAGCATAGGGAGAGGTCAAAACAGAGACAGATGTGAGAACAGGCTCTCTGACAAGAACCCCCTCATCACAACCCTCTGATGTCGATGCTGCCTTGCCTGTGTGACTCAGGTCACTTCACACCGTGGGAAGGTGTTCGCATAGCTGAAGGTGTACAGTATGTCAGTCTGTGTGGTGTCACTCCAATGCTATGGAGAGTTCTGGGGACATCAGGCCTCCTGGTCTGAAAAAGGGAGGGACAATGAAACAGCAGGACGGCAGGCCACATATGTATGATGTACACATATAAGTGCGGGATGTTTAAGTAGGCTAGAAAGGTCAGCAACATCTGTGACATTATCACTTGAGCACATTGGGTCCATGCACTTTAAAGAGGAAGTTGCTTTCTCCTTACATCTTGGAGACAAGGTCACACACTGACCTTTACATTCACAGGATGCCTATTTATTCCACAAGGTCATGATGTCACAGTCAGCACATCAGCCATGTATTTTTTATAGACTTTTGGTCACATTGTAAGCATCACAGGGTATGATCTGCAATGCGCCATTATGACAGTGTCCCCCTTAAAACATGAAGTGTCCCCGCACTGCAACCTCCCTGTACCCAAGTGACTCCAATAAAATCAAGGGCAGAATCACAGCTGATAGCAGGCTTCTTATTTAAGATTTTACATGCTGTATCAACATTTATTTAATGACCATGGTGTGACCTCTTGGTGTGACCATCCACGTCACACCAAGAGAGTTATAAGTCTGTCGGTCAATAAATGATCTTGCATTAGTGACATGCTCAAGTCATAATCTAGCCAATATGTTGTAGCTCGAGAGTAGTCAAATACTGACCGTCAGGGAAAGCTAATATTAAAAAAAGGCCACAATTACTCAATTATGCTTTTGAGAAGATCACATCAGTATTTTAGTTACTTTTACTACATTCAGGAGTGGGCAGCAGCAGGTTTTGCCAGAGTAGTAATGACATTCACTAGCTAAGGTTAGCTCAGCCTCATAAGGAGTTCCATTTATTTTAGTATATCTTTAGCTTCAATTGTCATTAGCCAGTTTGTCATTCCCACCATAAGTAGAAATCTATACAGTACTTACCACTAAATTTAATTGCAGTTTTTAATATATTTATAACAAGTATCACAGTAATGTAGCCATTATCAATTAAAGATGCAATGCGGCCAGAATTTTAGTTTAAAAACATTCAAAAAAGTAACCAACAATATCAATAGAACAGAAAGAAATAGTGACATAGAAACAGCGTTGACATTATGTCAAAGATGTCTATGTATTGTATTGCAGAGATATCTACTGAAGTAAGCATGCTAACCATCTAGCCCTGGCCTGTCCTGTCACTTTGTACCTCTAGAGCACACATGGACAAAATCTGTCCGAGAGAAGGCCGTTCGCAATCTGGTGTCATGAAGTTTTTATTTGATCGTTTCAATAAGCTCCGACATTTACAATGAGCCTCTTCCACATGTGGCTCACCAGATGTTGTGAAAACAGAATCATGAGTGAAAACATCTAAAATGTGTGTTGTGTTTTTTATAAAACATCACGAAGAAAGTCAACAGAGCAGACACAGGGAGAGAGAAACAGAAAGAGGAGGGGCTGGGTAAACCGGTGTGTGTGCAGTCAGAGGTGTTGGCGTATACTGTATGTGTGTGCGTGTGTTTGTGTGAGGAAGAGAGAACTAAAGGGGAAAGCAAGGTGCGCGTATAGAAGTAGTTTGTGAGTAAACACTAAAATAAGGTGGAGGATGAAGTTGGATTTAAGTGTGGAAATGAAAAATAACTGATAGAAATAGGGTAAACAAATATAACTGCTGAAACTGTGGCTAGCATACTGTGCCCAGACAACAAAGGTCAGTCCGAAAATGTCCTCATTAATTTGCTGTAACAAAGGGCCCAATTTGTGGCCCTTCGCATACTTTATCAGCTGGGTGATGTATATGAGTGGCGAGTTTGCCAAGTTTCACCAGCTCTCTTAGTGTTTAGTCTAATAAGTAAACAAAATATCAGAAAGGAAATATTCGTACACCCATTTTCCGTACTAACAGAACAATACAACCACACACCTTCTCAATTCAAGTTTCTCTTTTTTATCGTACTAAGATGGTTCTAATTGCCTTGTTAACTCATTGTAAAACACACGTCATTAAAAAGAGACAAACTAAACAAAACTGCGAAAATATCCAGGCTCCTCTGCTGCTTCACCTCTCTCCGGTGCCCGTCTGCTGTGTGTGCTTGTCCCCAGTGTGATAGTCCTCATGGTAGCCTCATGGTAAATCACCTCCCTACTGTATCCCCTGTCATTAAACTGGCCTCCGGTAGTCTCACAGGCTGTGTTCAGCCCCAGACTGGTCTCCAGCCATGCTCACTGGGAAGATGCTGTGCTGTGTGAAGATGGTAAAACCATATGAGATGGCAACACAACCCGTTTCTCTGTTTAAACCAGCATTATATTCATTATCAATGTGTCTCAGTAATGAATGTCATTTTTTGTTCTTGATTTTGCTCCTTCTATTGAAGAACAAAGGCAGTATCTCTCTTCCACGGACCATATTATCTTCACCATTTGTTGGTACAGCATGTGCTATCACACGCTCATCACATCATTAGAACTTCGTTCTTCTTATCTCACCAAAAGAATATACATTTACCATGCTGTTTACATCGGTTATCATTACATGATTGAAGCAATGACACATTTTTTCGACAGTGCTAAAATTACACGGTTAAAGATACAAAGGAACCCAGCAGCAACTATGTGCATTGTACTGTGAAATAATGGACGGAGATGTTATTTTTCAGCATTTTATGAACAATAAGGCTGCTTTGGAGAACTAAACTAAACTATTAAGGAAAACTAAACCGCCAAATTCTGCTAGGATCCTCTCTTACGGTATATTTAAAAATGCTACAGAGGTGTGAGACAGTGTGAACATAATGTGTTGGGGGGGAGTGGGATCAGGGGACATGTATGGGGTTACCATAGGTGTATAAACGTGGATTCTGCATTGGCCGCTGCTGTTCATTGGAGTGATGCATCAACGCGGCCGCCATGTTGGTCTGGGGAAGCCACCCCTTCTAATGTATGTAAATCTATGGAGGCAGGAGGTCTATCCTTCATGGGTCAGGCAGGCTGGGTCATGGGTTATGGATGGGTAAAAAAATTATAGGGACAATATTAATTACATTACCTACTACAATCCCCTAGCACCAGAAACGATAAGTGCAACCCTCCTTTAAGAGAGACTCATTTGTGCGCATCTACACAAGAGGCACAGGAGCTTAACAGCATCGCTTATTTAAATCTCCTGACACACCGGTAGGATCATTCAGGATCTAATGTTAAGTACTGTTCCGTGTTCTTCTACACATCCAAAAGGTCACACACAGACCGGGTTCAGACAGTGAAGTTGTTTGGAGTAAAGCAGCCGTCGTCCTGATGAAACCTGAGCTCCATCAGAGCTGTCTAAAAAGATATCTTCAAAGCTAAAGGTTTCATCCTGTTTTCTCTGGAGAGTTTCCTCTGTCCTGTCAAGTGTACAGTTTTTAGTTTTGCTGCTTAGGTATCGAACAATATTTGCTGCAATGACATTACTGTCACTGCACGAATGGAAATGTTTGCAAATACGGAAAGCAGCCTCTCTAATCATTAAAGTAAATTGTCGAAGAACACAAACACTACATCTGAGAAAAATCATTTTCCATCAACAATTATCATTGTTTGGTTGGGTAGTGGGTGGATGCTTTACGTGTACATGCCGCTGAGGATGATGGCACGATCCACACATACCAATTGTCATAGTATACTGTGTTGTTGTAAGTACATTTTACTGTAATAATGTAATTCAAGTGCCAAGAGACAACAATCAAACTGACCTTAATCAGTCTGAGGATTTACTGCTTGTGCAGATAGTTTATAACATTGCTTTCTTGAAAGTTGATGATCAGTAGATGGATTTAATTGCTTTAATTAGCTTTTGAACTCACGCTAAAATCACATCTACTCTCATGAAATCTTGAAGTTGTAAGAAGTTTTGCTTTCGCATTACATCCACTTTGACACACAACACAAGATAGAGCCGTCAGTTGTTGTGCCAAACACCCTTTTTTGTTCCCAGTGCCCAATCTGTCAGGTGGTATCAGTCAGTTTAGTTCAAAGTAACAATCAAAAGTGAGCAAAGACTCTCAACGTCTGATTAACGAGGACAAATTGCAAATCTAAACAGTTCTCATGTGAACAAACATGAACGGAATACATTGTTTCAAAGAGAAAAGGCACATGCATAATTAATGTCTGTAAATAAAGGCTGTGACTCCAATTATATTTGCTAAAAAATAGATCAAATACAGTTGTAGAAAAGTGATTTTGTCAACTAATTAATAATTAAAAGAAAAATCATTAAAAGAAAAATATAAGAGATAAATACAGGTACTAAATAAACTTCTCATCACTGATTATTTGTGTGTGTGTGTGTGCGCGCCCTATGCTCTTGAGGGAGACAGATGGGACAGACCTCCACCACCTCACACTACTTTCTCTCTACATGAGTTCTCACCACAGTGTGTGGGTTGTTTTAGTGCCAGAGCGTCATACACACACACACACACACACACACACACACTGGAGCTAATGTGAACAACTACTGTTTCATTAATCATCTGTATGTGTAAATTAGGCATGAAAAAAAGAGTATTTGGAGCATAAATCCTTGGACATACTGTCCGTTGCTGTGTTCTGTGGTAATAAATTGGATGATGGAGTGAAGTTAACAAACTGCTCTCCTGGTATGTGTCTGATCTCACATCACATGGTACCAGTGCACATATGTTTTTTTCTGTTTGTTCATGACAGTTTCAACTTCCAGACTGAAATGCAACGCTGTCATCTTAAATGTTGTTTCTCATTAGTACATCTGTTTTATGGTCGTCATAATTTTGAAAACAACATTTAAAACGAATGTAAATGAAGTGAAGAGCTTTGGAATATAATGACTGATCTTCTTTTGTTTTTTTCACTTGCTTGTTCAGATGATACAAGCTGTTTACTGTGACTGAAGTCTCCACTTTCTCTACAAAACAGAGTTTTCTTCTCACTTTCCCCCTTCTTTATTTCACTCTTTCACATATGCACACCTTTTGTCTGTTTCATAATCACACTTCTTTCTCTGCTTTCTATTTCCATATGTTGCTTTCACATTTAATATCCACAATTATTTATATGCGTTGGCAGTATTAAAAGACTTTTTTAAACACTGTGTCTTTTCATAAAGATGAACAATTCACCAAGCGGCTTATTAGAGCAATTCATCAAATCAGCGGGCAGTGCTGATTAAATCAACTTGGTAATAAATGGAATGATCTAAAGCCTTCTGACGCCCAGACTCCTTCCAGCCCACCTGCCCGATTTGGAGGCAATTTATCCCATAGCTATCCACAGAGTTATACTTTAATTGGAGGAAAAATGCGAATGTCATTCTGTTTGCCTGATGGCAGGAACTGCAGGTTCTTGATGAAGGATCACTGTGCAATACTTTGCCCTCCTAATGAGAAAAAAACCTATAAACTCCTACACCTTCCTATATCCCAGTGGCATCTTCAGACTTATTTTAGAGAGCTGTACCTCACTAAATTAATAGTATGTTCCTAAATAATTAATTTTCCCTCTTCTGATTGATTTATAATGTAAAACCTCAATATAGACTCCAGAGCCACTCCATAAATGTGATAAGTGCATGTGTAAGGACCTAACAGATACTTCCCTGCAGGAAAATGTGTGACCCAGGATGGGAAATGCTAGGTTTTTTTTCTTGGTGTGCATTGGTACATCAAAACTCTGCTACATGTGGTGGATTGCGGATGAACAGCCATGGAAATTACTATTCCAATTAACTATTCCAACACAAGGCCAACCACAAGAGCACAAAACCAACATAAAATTGACCATACAACACAAAACTAAAATAAAACCAACCATACCAACATAAAAGCCAAACAAAACCAATCCTACCAGAACAAAAATAACACAAAACCAACAACATAAAACTGAACGAACAAAAATACTGACCAAACTAATCTTTATGCTTTCAAAAGTTACCTTTTTATCCTACGAATCCCTGTAGAGAAATCAAGTGTTGAAAAAGAAAATGTGTTTATTAAGGAACAAAATTCCATTTGCCAAATTAACTATTACAATCCTATGGTTGCAGCCACAACAGCCAAACATAAAACAATGGCAACAAAAGTTGAATGAGGTGTTCATTAGAGCAAAGGTTACAGCCAAAATACAGATGAAAATTGACATTTTTATGGATTTTTATGTCTTGTGTCTGTGTATCTGTGGAATGTTCCAAACAGGTGTTTTTGGAGCATTCCGCAACTTTCCCAGGCTTTTTTTTTTTTGTTGCCCCCATTTCCCCTTGTTTGAAATATGTTGCTGCCATCAAATCAAACCACATATATTTACAAAAATGAATGAAATTCATGAGGTCAAAACAAAACAAAACAACAAACGGCAGATCACATCAACGCCTAACAATAAAGTACTCAAGTTGATAAGGAGAAACTTCAAATGAACCTTTCATTGGGGGGAAAAAATGCAACAGTAAACATTGGAAAGCATCATAAGAGCAGACTCCCAGGGCTGGTTGCTGAAAGCTGAGGAGCATGACCAAAAGAACTTCAGTTATAGAAATTAACTTAAAAATATGTTTGCTGCCCATTATGAAAAGAGGTTAGTAGATGGTCAATTTTTTTGTCTCCACGCCAGCGAAAGCCGTGGCCTGAGGTATAATGTTTTCATATTGTCCGTCCGTCTGGAAATGGAACAAACCGGCATACATATTTCATACATAATTCTAGTTTTTCTTTTTTCCTCTTCAGGCAGAAAGACATTTTCACAGGTACAAGTATTTAGAGGTGTAGTCCAAAACAAAAGCAGTTTACAGCTAAAACTGTAAATTTCTAATTTAGGATACTGTTTGACTTTACAAGTGCTTATTTTCAAAAGGCAAAACATACAAACACATTAGCTTTCACAGCATGTTTTATAAGTTTACTTTGTGTCTTTGACAAAGGTCACACAATCTGTGCTTTGTCTCACTTTTCAAAGGTTACACACCTTTAGGTGCCATGTAGCGCCGCCTTGTTTTTCATTGATTTCACATTGTTTACCACATAATCACGCTCTAAACTGACTAAATTAGTCGCTACCTTGAGTATGAATGTAGATGAGCTGGCTTATAGGTGAACGTGTGAATCATGTATTTGTGCATGTGTGTGTGTTTAATACTCACTGTGAGCCTGCTCGCTCATTTCCACCTTTGTGTGATTGGGGATCTGTATGCAGGGAGGTAAAAGTGGAGAATGTTGGCGAAAGCAACTCTCGGCAAGCATCAGATGGCTCGTGATGAATAGTCAATTAACTATAAACTTGTTCCAGGAATGACCAGCGAACGAGGGAGAAGAGGATGGCTGTTGGAAAAAAAGGCATCCATTATCTAGCAGCTAATTATCTAGTCACTGCCATTTCCATCCTCGAGATAGCTTTGTGATTAAAGGGTTTGGTCAATCGAATAGATAACAGGGATTAGAACTGGGAGGATGGAGGAGAAAGAGCGAATGCAACAAAACGAGCCAGAAGAGAGGTGGCTGCCCGAGGCTCAATTTTATCTTGTGTATCTTTTTAACAACAAATGCAATGTTGTTTAATAGCTTACTGTTATTTCCTTTAACATTATGCCTCTATGACGCCATCTTGTACCATTAGGAATACAAATAAAGGTGTCTGCTCTATGGATTTTTTAACACATGCTCAATCTTCAGAATTGAGCCACCTCATATCAGCTTAGTTTCTGACTTAAGGCCCAATGTGTTTGCAGGCATATTTCCTTATCCTTAACATTACTCAAGTCTGCGTTATTGCAATTTCAACTTACATCGACCTGGAATGGGATAAAAAGGGAAAGCAAATGTAAAGTGTGTGGTTTAATGTTATAGGTGTTCCAGCTTTACACTATTACTATAGGTACCTCCAAAACTATAGGGAGCAGCATATCACCAGAGTAATCACTGGCTGCTGTAACTATACTGTCTGCTGTAGTTATCTTGAGCTGTGTAATTATCTTTAGTTGTAGAATATTAGTAGATAGCTACTGTTAGCTTAGTTAACAGTGGAACTAGTGGCCCTACAGCTGACGGAAGTCTCTACAGAGACCTTGTATCACAGGAGGAGTCACTGCAGACAACGGGGCTCAGCTTAACCGGCCTCCGCAGCCTGAACACAGCTGGAAACTAAACTGGGAACGGACACAGCCTCTGAGGCTAGTGGAGGCCTGTTTGATGACAGGGGGTACAGTACAGAGATGATTTACAGCGGCTCCAACGAATACTACTACTTCGGGGACAACTGGACACGGCAGGTGGGGACAAGAGAGATGTGAAGCGGCAGAACAGAGAGGTGGAGTCGTGGATCAGTGAAACAAAACAGAGCTGAAATATGTTCATATTTTACTCGGCGAGCAATTAAATTGTGGAAGCAATTTAAACTGAATTTAAAGTTAACAGAAAAAAATGTCGACCCACTTTATGATTTCAGAAAGATTGAGAAAAATGAAAATGGAAAGAGAGAGAGCTCATACAGTATAATATAAAAAGAGAGAGAATGTGAGACGGCAGCAAACTGAAAAGAGTGTGACAGAAGCACTGCAGGAGATATGACTTGTAGCCTTTTGTCTTTCTCTGTTCTGCAGACATGCATAGGACATGCAGTAGGTTTGTGACTTAGCCTACTTTCGGGGACACATCTCAGGCTAAAGACCAGTTAAATGGGGATGGCTTGTCCAATTGTGGACAAAAGTTGTGTCCCTAATTGAGATAAAAGCTGATTTTTGGGTCAGTGGTTGCGGTTAATGTTATGGTTAGGAAAGTAGTAGTTATGGTTTGGGCTGGAAATTGTCAGACTACATGATATCAAAAAAAGTCACCTAAGTAAACATGTGTGTCTGTGTTTGAGATGGATAGTGTGTGTGATCACTTGGCCGTTCAGGGAGGCTGATTTAATCTCTACTCAGTGGGTGCGCCATGATTCGCTAATCCCTGGAGGGCTTCATCCAATGGGGACATGAAAGGTCAGACTGAAACTTACAAACTTGAATGATGTGACAACCAGCCAAGACATTAGTGTCACGCTACAAACACAGTCCCCCCACACACATGTACACACAGAAAAACCTTCCACATGTAGGGAACCACCCCGACAGAGTGCATGAAATATTAATGACCAGTATAACGCTTTACACACACACACAAACAATAAAATGGTCTTTGCTAGAGGGACTACGATGGTGTGTGAAGGGGAGAAATGGGGTGAGGAATGGGGGGGGGGGGGGGGTACACACCATCCTCTTCATAAACACCCTCTTCTTCATAAACACCCTCCTTTCCCCATAGGACATTAATAGAGACATTCAACTTCACTGTTAGCCCGGAGGGACAATTGTGTTGATCTAATTTACAATTATATCATGGCCAGAAAAATGAAATGCCGTGGCACCTGTTGAAATCAATTACACTGGGCAAAGTCGCACGTTGATGATTCCAGTAGCATTGAGAAACTACTGCAACTCTTTTCATATTAATACTGAGATATCATGTGGCAGTCATTTTTTCAACTGGCCAGTAGGTTGAGAGACAAGAAAATGGGGAATACTGTTGCAGAGTGTTTTCATACTTCAAATTAATATCCACTTCTTGATTTAGTTGTGGTCTGAATTTATAGGCGGATAATTGTCTGTGGCTGAAACCAAAGTTTTATGTAGGTGAAAAGGGTGAATTCAAAGCATCTAAATTAACATAGAGAAGACACTCCCTTTGGCCGACCCCACTCATCATTCTGACTGACTAGATGGGTATATTTATGAAGACATTTGATATAGGGGATTCTATCTTTCTCTCTGATGTTGCAGCCTAGTATCCATAAGAATTAAGACAGTATTTCACAGTTTCTCCCAATTTACCCCCTGATTTACATGGAAGTAGGGGTGTGAAGGTTAGGCAAAGGTTCGGTTAGGATGAATGTGTAGCGCATCGGACTTTCATGCAATAAACCAGAGTTTGCGTCCCGTCACAGACCTGCAATTTATGTCGACCCTATGTCCACCCAAACCATATCCTAACCTTAACCCAGTTGTTAAGTTTTCTTTCATACCATAGTGTGTTTACTATAACTAAAATCTTTCCCTTATCTCAAACCTCCAATTTCTTGGCCACTTGGGGGTAGCAGAAACAAGCTGTCAACACAACTTTGACATATTGCCTCTTTAAAAAGTTGATAAGGTGAAGGCGTTAGCAAGCATTTTAATGAACTGCATTTAAGTAGGTCTTTTTCTAGTCTTACTGACCACACCAAACACTTTACAACACAAGTCAGCATTCCATTCATACACTGGTGACAGAGGTACCAGGAGCAATTTGAGGTTCAGTATCTTGTCCAAGGCCGCTTCAACACACCAGCGACTGCTCTACCTCCTGAGCCACAGCCGCCCCAGTTGGTTTTTTACACATCTAGCAAATACATGGGAACATTAGCATTCTTTTGGAGTTGTTTTTCTGGCAACTTGATGAATGTAAGTCCAGTAAGTACTCTCCTTTTAGCTCTTTTTGTGGTCTCATTCCGGTCTCTGCCAACGGTTTAAAGGCAAACATCTGACTCTTTAGCATCCATCATGTTCACCAGCTAGTCACTAACTGTCATTTAGTGCTGGGCTTTTTGTTGGATCAAAGAAATCAAGAGAATGATGACAGTGATGTAAAACCAAACCACGAGCTGAACGATGCTAAATGATTGATAGTTACCTGTGGGTTTAATGACTCCTTTTTCCTCACACATAGGTTTGATTGATTGTTGATGTAAAATTATTAATAATTTTTATTAACAATGGTTTATTTGTTATTGTAGAAAGAGAGTTTATACGAGGCCTATAGTGATGGATATTGATGTGAGGCCAAAGCTAGTATACCAGAGCTGAGACGGCAGTGGATCTGTTATGCATAAAGGATGGAAACTGTAAAAACAGCACCTGTTTTATATGAGGCAATGCAGCAAATGGTACCTTTGTAAAGCCTATAGTGTTATATTTTTTTGTCATTTTTAACACTATAGCACAATAGTCTGTAGTGCGGTTACATTATACAGATGTTATTTTAAATTGTGTCCAGTCCCTGCATATACTGTATGCAAGGTTACATTTTGTGTGTGCTTCTGTCAAGCCTTGATAAGGTAATGCGTGGTGATCAGTGTGAGCTGGTCGCTGGGATGTGAAGGACAACAGTTGACCACCCAGCTGCTGCTGCTTCTGTTTTTCATTACAGAGAAAAAGAGCAGGAGAACATTTTTTTCTGTGATTGCTCAGGCACACAATTCAAAAACCATCACCCAACAAACACGACAGATAAAACAAAGATAAAAAATAAAGATCGGCTGCGTATTCAGGAGAGTAGCTCGTTTTTCAGTTTAATGGCCACTCCCTGTGCCACAGCTGCAGTCCTTTTGTGCGCCACACAGCTCAGATCTACCATTAGTTTTTACAGTTACAACTCACAATGAAATGCAAATATCAGCGGAACATTAAAGGTTGTGTCCCTTTTGCACTTTATGCGAGGACTTGGTGCCCTGGTTCCATGCGAGTCTATTTGTAGTGATCTGTGTCAATATGTTTCTGCATCAATGTCGCCGAGTCAAATTGCTGCAGTTATTGTACTTGAAGATTAAGGTGATTCTTATTTTAGCCGCACAACGTGGCAGACTGCCATCTCCTGAAGTACATTCATTCCGCTACAGCCCTGTGATATCTGAGTTCCCCATCTGAGAGTTTTTTTTTGTTTTTTTTAAATCAAAATATTCAGTTGATGTTTTGAATTTCATTCAGTAATCATAATATTTAGCCTATTTCCATTGCTGTAATTATCTGGGTAAATGTGTTGAGGCAATGTAAAACATTTTTTGCCACTCAACTTGAAAATTAAAACTAAATAAATGAAGAGAGAGGCAGAGAGAGTAATAATAGAAAAAGATAAAGCAAATAGACGGCTGGGTGGGATGAATTTACACACAATTTGAATGGGTGCTCACTAATTGAGACAAATGCACAACAGCAGAGAGGTGTGTGTGAGAGAGACGGCAGTGGATTTATCTAGTCCATCTTTTGCCCTTTTACCTCACCGGGTTTCTCTTTTTATTTAAATCCACATCCTGTTTTACTCATGCATAGTTTCTTTAGTCTGAATAACAATATAGAGTGCAGCACAAACCCATCTCCCCATTCTCATACATGTAGAATCTATAAATCATGTATGGCAAACCTCATTGTTAAATGAGGTTGTACAATAGAAGTCATTGTGAAATTCTCGCTTCTTCCATTTATTCTGCATGTCACACGCTAATACTACAGGGAGCTCTTTCCTAAGTATTATACAGTGCCAACAAAATTAGTTTTTTTTTTCTCACACAAAAAACTCTCTCTCTCTTAGCCAAGTAGTTACAAAGCCATTCCTTGTAATTTGTGATAGTGTGATAAATGCAAAATTGATTTTTTTCTTCTAAAAACTGACTCTTGTGGATGAAGACAAAATGCTGCATTTGCCCAGCAAGCACAATTGTGTTCAAAAATAAGATATTCACCCACTGCAACATAAATAGACTGGTCCAGCCCTGCAACCAAAGACAATATTACTGCATGAATTATTTCATGTCACAGTTAGCTAGAATACATAAATGGCTGAAATAGGCAAAGGTAATGTATGGATAGTTAAAATTAGTGGCTAAAGCAATGTTAAAATAGTTCGCTAAAAGTAATGCAAAAATGGATGAAATAGTTAGCTAATAAAAATAAATAATAGAAACATTTAGCTAAAGGCATTGGATACGTCGTTGAAATAGACTGCGAAAAGTAATTGATATTATATAGAAATTAAATGGGTCCTCATTCCTTTGGAAGCCCAGTAGTCATATTACATGATGAGCCAATCAATCTCCTTTCACCACCTTGACTTTACCACCCATAAAGCTGACATTTTCCTACTCACACAACTCCCAAACCTTTCCACGCCATATTCATAAATTAAATCTCCCATCTTCTCTAACTTCTTCTTGACTGCCCCTTTCAGCCCTTCCAGTGCACCTGTCAAATCTGAATTAACAGTTGCCCACTGTGTTCTTCTCACAAGCCGTAGGCCAATTCACATTGGGTTTCTGCCCATCCCTCCTTTCTCTCTTTGCTGCCTGCTCTCAAACTTCCCCTTGGCCCTTCCATTTGGTAATAGGTACTGCTTCCTCCTCACTGGCAGGGACACTGAGATGTGTTGAATGTTGGTTAGTAACTTGCCATTGGACTTCATCTGACTGATTTGATTGATTTCTTAAGAATAAGCGATCAATCCAGGGTCCCTGGCAAATATTCTCTTCACCTGCTCCTAAGCACCATTTTCCTCCTTTGTTTAAAAGTATTGAATAAACACTCAACTAAAAGTGCTGTATAAATGGTTAAAATGTCCAGCATCTGCCATTCAAAGTGGTAGTAGTATAACCAAAATTGACAAGACAGAGCTAAACATTGATGATTGAATTGTATAAACTGATGGTTGGTGTCAATAAAGGGGTGCTTCAGTTACTCTCTCAGGGCTACATCAGACAAAAAAAGATTGTGAACCGCTTCTTCAGATGTAATATTTTGCTACCTGCCATTATCTATGTTTATGTTTTGGGCTATTCCTGTGTTTCTATTGCAAAATATGTTTTTATGTTCCATACCTGCAACTATGTAAATAATGATTTTGCATGGAAAAAATATAGCCTACACTATCTTTAAAGGAATCAATCAGAGCACTGGCTTACTCTTTCCGTTTACAACACCAATCATGACTAAGCACAGATCTCAAGCTTTTTCCTTTTACAGTGTCGGCTATGTTCAGTACAGGTCATACGCTGGTGCACTGCAGTGATGCTCAGGCTGCGATGCCTTGATCTCTGCTATTCTATAACAGAATTTTGTGTGGTGAGTACTGGAGTACATGTTGGTAAAACGCCCTGTGGTCAATGTTGAATGGTCTTACTGTCAAATATAGTGTTATGGTTAATATGGCTCCGTAGTTGTTTTTGAGAAAGTTCTAGACTAGATGTAGGTTTGTTTGGGCACGGTGAGGTGCAGGTTTTGAAAGGTGTTTTTAGTTATAATTCAATATGTTTCTACAGAAAGGACAGACCACAGTATTCTAATCTCACTAGATTTTCAATACCATGCTGAGAATGTTAATATGGCTTTGATTTTCAGCTTTGGGATATATGACAATTTGAATTTAAAAGGCTGAGATTGGTCAGCAGAGAGACAAAGACGCTCAAATGGCTTTTATTAAAACCATGGTTAAAAAAAACCCAACAACTGTAAAAGAAGACTGGATTGCCTCAGCTGACCACAAGACCTAGGCTCTCACAAGGTTTGCAGGCCTCAGGCAGTTGTCAAAACCTTCAAGTGGTATTGATTGCTTTTATTGAAATGACTTTGCCCTTACACCGTGTTTTTGATTCCTCTCACACATTGATTGTTAAATAATCCCACTTCATTCAAAGAGAGCGCCCACATACAATAGCCAGCGCTTTCACAATACTGTCATATCATTCTCTAGCGTGCTCTGTGGAGATCTGTACCTGTTGTTTGCCATCCACACGCACGCCTCTGGCTGGTGCCGAATCTAGTCCTGGTCTGTCGTGTGATTTGATTTTTGATCTGCATTGACAGACAATTATTCTGCACTCTGAGATGAGTGCTGAACTGTTTTGAAGAAGCGTTGTGATTGGTTAATGAGTCGGAAAGGGAAAGCTTCTTGATCTCATTTCCAGTGCTTAATTAACCTTGGAGTTGCAGATTTCCCCCGGTGCCGGGGACAAGGCAGGGTTACCTCACTCTTTCTCTCTCTTTGTCTCCGTCTTGCTTCTGTTGCTCTCTTGTATGACTCCTCCCCACAATGACAAAAGGATGTTCTGCTCTCCGTGTGTCTGTCCTTCTAGAGACAGCAACCCTTTATTGACTGATTTATAAGTTCAAATGGGCCTGTTCGGTACTTCCACATGCAAAGACGTACAAATATCTCTCTCTTGTGCTCACATACAGTATATCTTCTTTAGTCCAGAATAAAATGATATAAATAGCACCGCCCCCCACTCCACTCCTCCTCTGACTCTCTCCGTGGGCCAGCCCAATTCTGTGGCCCCGGGGGTATGAACCCAGTTCTGACAGAATTGATCTCTGTTTCCTCTTCTCCCTCCCGCTGTCCGTCTGCTCCCTTGGGCCCATGGAGACTAGCCCGACACCCAGCCTCCACAGCCGGCTCTGCACCAGGCCAGTATGTCTTGTCTCCCGCCCTCTTTCCTTGTCCTCTCTTATATTCTCTTCCCCTCCTCCCTCCATCTCCCATTTGGCCATCTGCACTCTATGTATCCTTTCCTCTCTAGTATTGTCTACCTTTGAGTTATTTCTTCATTATTGTGGTCTAAGATTTGGTCTACCACTGTTTTTCACTCGATATTAAGAATAAATGTGGTTAGACTCTGTGTCATTTGTGCACAATTGGTGACATTTTCCGTAACGCGGGGGCGTATAGTGTAGTGACCCAGGTTCGAAAGTTTATTGGCTATCATTCCAATGGCAGTGAGAATGCTGAACCTCAAATTGCTTCTGATTAACAGGCCAGAACTTGTACAGCATGCTAATGTAACCTATTACAGTTACAATCGATTGTTTACCCCACTCTTGCAAAATGGCTTTGACTTAAAAATAGGAGTGTAGCAATAACACAAATCATGGTTTTGATCTGACATTAAGTAGTACCAGGGCCTGTATCACCATATTCATACTTTGAATGTATTTCATTTACCAAATAAGAAATTCCTGATATGGGGCATCTATTTTACAGCGTAAATAGACAACGATATTCCCTCTAGCTTTTCCAAGTGGCATGTTGTTGGCGCTGCAGTTGCAGGCAGCATTAGCAACATGGCTACTGTCCAAAGCAAAAGCAACTGTAAGAATTCCAATTGGAAACTCTACTGTGATAAGGGCAGAGTAAACACCTGTTATATTAATAAGTAGGCAGGTCTTGTTACTGACTGATCTGGTAGACAGAATATTGGTTTTAATCCCTCTCAAGTACCATTGGTACATATCAATGGGGGAACAGATTTGAACACAACACCGGAGCGCTTCCCATTGAGTGAATGCTCGTCTGTTCACTCTTGTTTTACCTCGGTTTCTATCACTCTCCTTTTTTGTCTTCTCAATCAGCGGGGTTCTTTTTCTCTTGCAGGGTAGAGTTTACACAGTTATTCCATTTGTTCCACTGTTACATGCAGATAGCGAGAGGGGAGAACAATGCTTTTTTTGTGTGTCCACAATGGCTGAAACGCTTCCTTTGTTTTGTAAATCTAACCGTAATTTTACAGTGTAAAAATCGAACCCGGTGGCAGCATGAATAGCTTCGTGAAAGCGAGGCTTATCTAAACACAGATGGAGTTGTTTTTCTTTAGCCATTACACTGTGCAAAATATATTTACTTCATAATAATCTCTGAAATATTGCGACGATTGCGAGTGTTTATGTGCCCAGAATATGATCTAACATGAAATGGATCCATTGTTTTTGGTATCGATCATATTGACATTAGTTAGATATTTAAAAACAAGACTTGGTATCTGTAGTGGCAAAACTTTGGGGATCCATTCATCCACAGTATGAAAAAGTCAAGTTTCATTTAGATAAATGGAATGATATTGGTTCAGCTTAAAAAATAATTAGTGACACTCATTGTTGAGTCAAGGTTAAACTTTTCAAGATCGTTTTTTTTTTTTTTTACCAGAGTAGGCTGGCATCGATCCCTCTCTCTACTCTTTCCTCTTTCGACCCATCCCTTTGTTTTTTGAGCTCCACTCGTCTGCCAGGTGAACCGGTCCCTCATCGGCACCTGCATCCAGCCTTCCCTCTCTCCTCCACACTCCATCCTCCTTGCTGTTACATCCAGATTAATGCCAGGTAATTTGCTCCTCGCAATGCATCTCTGTGTTCCCCCTCCTCCTCCCTCTTCCAGGTGAGAGAGCCACGTTTACTCTTGTTTTGTTTTTTTCAGCTACTCTTCTACTCTTCAGCTTCTTTGTTCTCAGTTGTATAACGCCCTTTCACTCTTTTTCATTCTGCCAAGTAAGCTTTCCTCATACCCTCTCTTGTTCTGTCCTACCCCTTCATCCTTGCCCCTTCCCACCGTCTCTCTCTCCTTCCCTCCTCATCCCTCTATCAGAGACACAGCCATATGGCAGGGTGCGGCCCAGGCCTGCCCAGCTCTCAGCCTCGTTTAAATTCACAGCCTGCGGGTCATTCTGCCTCTGCAGTGGGACGACAGACACCGCCACAAAGGAAGGGCAAGTAAAAACCCCGGCGATGAGAGGAGACGGGGAGGAGAGAGGGAAGGAACAACTGCAACATGAAGCCTGAAATTCTTCATTGTAGTTTTTAAAAAATGAAGGTGGACAAATTCTGCTTGTCAAAATGAAACAGAAGGCGGAGTCACATGGCTGAAACAGGTGGTAGTTTGACATTGAAATAATGAAGTGGGGAGTAAATGGGGGTGAATACATTTGTATTAATTTGGACGACCCAGATTCAGTCGCTAATATATGAGAAAGTTTGGAGTTGTGGGAGAAATTTTATTCGGCAGCAAACGTTGTTTGTTTTGTTTAACCATTACCATGACCATGCTACCATTAAATACAGTTTCGATGCATATGGGACTGTATGAAAGTTAGAGAGCGGGGCTAAATATTGGATTTTATAAGAAAGCAAGGCTGTCCTCAGGATGATTAAAATCTTTGTTGGACCCTTCCTTAACTTTAAAAAAAAATTGCCATAAGCTCCCCCAATTACCTCAAAATAATTTATCATGGCAAGCAACAAAATAGTGAAAAAGTAGCCTCTAGCTAATTTTATATCAATCAAAAGAGTGCACCATTAAATCTCAAAACATTCAACCGTAATTAACTAAGACCCACATTTATATATATATATATATATATATATATTTCAAAACAGACAAGGCTGTAAATATTCTATTTCTTTCAGTAGTCTTCTAAATTTCACAAGGGAGGTTTGAACTAAAACACAACAGAAATCTGGTTAAACCCAATGTCAAGTTACGCCAAAGTCTAAAGACTACCTCCTTTCATCTTAAAGGAAAAAACACATAAACTCCCCCTCTAATAATTTTCATACACTCCCTAACCTTAACTAAAGTTGTTGTAGTGGAGTGGATTTGTAGCTTTAGGTGCAATACAAACATGCATTCACTGATGAGAATAAAAAAACATAAAAGAGACAGTGATTCTCTACAGAGGGGAAAAAGGGAAACCAATGATGCTACTTTTTAGGATGAAAAAGTAGAGGAAGAAGAAGAATCGGCACAAACAGCAGGGATAACTGCAAGGAGAGTAGTCGAGGAAGGAAAAAAAATGAGGCGAAAACCAGCAGGAATTAGAGGTGCTTGGAAGGAGCTCAGCAGCATGTTGGGAGAAACGAGGAGAAGCCAAGAGGAAAGCGTGAGGGAGAGGAGGAGTGGAGCGAAACAGCGGGCATTAAAAGAGAGGAGGTGTGAAATTGAAACCAATAACTCCAGAACAGATTCCTACAGTTACGGGAGCCACAGCGGCCTCTCACTTGGCCTCACAAGTGTTCTCTTTTTAATTTGAGCTGAGCCGATTACTGTCAGCTTGCCAAACATTCGTGTTCAATGACACTCGGGCCGACACCTGAACAGGACTGTGAAATAACATTGTATGCTTCCATGAAAATGAAGAAAGGGACAAAATCGTGTTGAGGTGCTAATTGAAATGTAACCACCAAATGCTTATTTACTCCACTTTTAATAACCCTTATATTTAATTTGTTTCTATCATCTAATCTGTTGTATCTATTCTTTCTTTCTCTTATTTGCTGCACTAGCAAGCATCAACTGGCATAAATGGGTATTTCACTGTTATTCTTTCGCTGTTACTCTCTTATTTTCAGTATTCTCATTGTGCTGTTTATGTTTGTAGTAATGTAGTGTTGTAGTGACTCCATGGCTACAGCCTTATGATAAACTGGGAAATGTTATGAGAATATATTATGATATTATTCCAGTCGTTGAAACATTGTTTTCTGTGCCTCATCTTAACCGTCTTTATAATTTATCATTACATTAAAATACTTTAAAAGTCTAATTTGAGCCTTTTTCACAGCTTTACATATCTATATATTTTCCATGAGAAATAGTCTCTCATATAAATTCCAGGTTGTCTGCAACAGTGTGCATAAATGTGTGCGGTTCAAAGGTAAGTATGGCCCATAAAAAATCTTTTCACTGGGGACCTTCCATTACTCGCTGATACCAAGTCTTGTGTAATTTCAGGTATCATTCATTTTATGAGAAAAGATGTCTTTTTTTTCCCAATTTTTGGATTTGATTCTGGTAGACTCTTAATATTCATGCACATGCAGTACCATGTGTTAATCCTAAAATGTGCCTATTCCACCACATACATTACTACATCTTGAGATTGGTGTTAATGACCTATATGGTGTTTTATGCCGTAGCACTCGGTACAAATAGCTATCATGAAAAACATAACAAGAATATGCATATGTCAGAATAGTACATTAATGGAATTGCTTTATATCTTGACCGTGCAGAGGATTTATTCTGGGGAACACTATAAGTAGGAATGCATTTTCAGCTGCTTGAAAATGTCATCACTTTGGCAACGTCAGTTTTTCAATATAAACCCTCTCAGATGATGTATGAATGCAGCGCGGTAACATGGCACGCGCTAATTGACTGAGGCATATTGTGTGGATATTTTCTCCACACATCCACTCAAGATCTTGAATACCAACCCCAGACTCAAACTCAACCCCCACCTCTCATCCCTGCCTCTCTGTATAGTGTCAGGAAAGTACGGAACTAAGATTCTTATAGACTTTAGCCCTGCCAAATATGCTCGTTAATATTCCCCATCTGAAGATCTGATAAATGATGACCAGGCCGACCGCTGACAGTGGACTCTGGCCAGCATACATCAGAGTCCAAAGCCCCCCTCCTGCTTTATAGAGGGCTATTAGAACGAGCTCCCAGGCAACAAACCATACATAGCAAATGTGCCTCTTTAGTAATATGATAATTTATAAAAAGGCACAGAGTGAGACTGAGTGAATATTCTGCAGAATTCCCCCACATACTTTGCACTTAATAGATGGTGTGTGTTATGCCTACTCTCCTCAGGACTGCACCAAATGTGGGAACTCCTGGGGATGATGGAGTGAAGACCAACCTCGGCTTGACAGCTTTTAATAACTAATGAAAATACTGGAGGGTAAATTTGCAAAGAGAGGATTAGGGAGCTTCTTGTGTACAGGAGGAACGGCCAGACAAAAAGGGAGTAAGACACCGATTGAGAGAGGGGAAAAAAGAAAGTAGTCACTGAGCTTTTCTGTGCCTATTGAACCCTGGTGAAGCAAGGACGTGCCACAAGCAAGCACACCACCATGTTCCCAGCATGCATCACTCTAGGAGCTGATTGATCAGTGCTACTTAGGCTGAGTCTCTTGTTCCTTTCATACCAGCACCAAGCTTTGTCTCCATCTCTCCTCTTCCCTTGCCATCTCTTTCTCTATTAGCACAGGCTCCCTGCTGAGCTTCATATCTGAATGTACAAGAAAACACAAACACACACACACACACACACACAGACACACACACACACACACACACACACACACACACACACACACACACACACACA
>JBBPCS010000330.1:7779017-7808221 GCA_037974645.1 Hollardia meadi
GTGTGTGTGTGTGTGTGTGTGTGTGTGTGTGTGTGTGTGTGTGTGTGTGTGTGTGTGTGTGTGTGTGTGTGAACTGCTATTTAGTGTTTGCTTTCCAGGTGTTCAAAGCTGGGTCGCCGCGGACTCCCTCCTCTTAGATTAATAATCCATTAGTAATCCATTTCACTAATGAGCACTCAGCGGAGAGTCGGGACCAAAGGGGGACACAGAGACGGTCAAGGGAAGCCAAGTGCATAATTAATGTCTCAGCCAATCAGATGTGCTATTACAGTCGCTCCCATGCTGAAATGAGATGTCACCTGTCCAATAAAATATGTGTTTATAGTCTTATCTGTTGCGTGAAATTATTAGACTATGAGATAAGGTTTTCTGATCACTGTATTGATGAAAGTTGTAAACAGAATTCCTGTAAAGTGGCAGAAACAAAGATGTCTGCACAGACTGATTTCCTTTTAATGGCAAAATTAAGTTGCACAGTTGTTGTGTAAAGAAACATAAACTAATATGAAAACTTCAGATATTGTGCATACTTTTATTTTATTTTAAAAATGTTTCAACATATTTGTGTCAACAGTATTGTTTTCAATGACATTGAAAGTCATTTGAGGTGATGTGCTGTCGATTTCCGTGGTGCACTATTGAGTGGGGCACATCGAGACCCTGTACCCTACTTATTCCTTTTCTTAACAAGCCCACAGATAGCATTGGTTAAACATTAAACACTTGGGATGACAGTTCATGCTATGAAGTTTGTATTTCACTCAGAAAATAGAAGCTAGCACGCTAAGCATATTAGCTTCCTGTGAGAATGTACGCTAAATAGCTTCCATTCTTCACATTACATTCAGCACTTACACTCACGAGACATTACTTTTAGTTCATGTTTATTTATTTATTTTATGTTATTGTCATTCATTTCACTTAGCGCTGTGTTTGTCCTGCATTATAAAGAGGACCGGGTCTAGTGGCTGTCTCTCTTTCTTGGCTCCTGTGCTGACGGAAAGTAACTATATACTGTGAAAACTCACAGCAACAAGTAGTTTGTAACGTCAGCGATGTGATTGATGACATGAAGCAACTGATAAGTCCAGGCTGAGTCACAAAGGCAGGTCAAATCACTCATGATGACTGCTCACCTGGCTAACTGCTTATGGCGATTGTAAAATAGTTTTAAAATATAATAAATGGCTCATATTTTGAACTATTTTTAGTGCCCTACACAATTTTTTACATTTTCTAAGAAAAAAAATAGTCTGACTGAAAAAGTCTGAAAAAGTCAGTATGAGAGGAGGTAGAGGTGACTTTGTAATGTTTCTCAGATACAGCAAAAGAAGGGTGGTTGTGGTTGATAAGTACGTGGCTGTCACGGTATGATGGGCAAAGTGCTGTTGTGTGCTTTTTAAATATAGTTCCGGTGGGGGTTTGTGGCACCTAAAAGCTGTTACAAGGTCTGGCACATGAAAATGAGCTGGTAAACACAGAAGATTCCTCACAGCCACCGCCAATCCAGCACGACTACACCAATCTAGATCCTGTGTTTCAAGTCTAAACGGAAGATTTCCCCAGTGCTTCACCTGGCTTCCCCACGGATCCTCTCTCCTGTTTAGCAGTCAGAACGTGATGGAGCCTGACAAAAGAGCCTGTTAAAAAATTGAACACCATAAGTGGGAAAATGTGGTAGGCGGGCCTATTGTTACCTCCACCCACATGCATGGGTGAAATCTGACACCCTCTTCTCCTCTCACTCCCTCTACGTCTCTTCTCTCCTTTTCCTTTTCTCCTTTCCCTCCCTGGGGGAAGCCCTGTATCCCATTCATTCGATTGCCCTACATGATGGATGTGCAGCGTGAGGAATGGGCCGTCCCGTGGGCCGCGGCTTCGTTTCTGGGTTAAACAGCATCTTATATCAAACCCATCTATACCTTCACAAGCAGGAAGCCTGTTTACTGGGGCGGGAAAGCACCGCAATCCATTTCTTGTCAGCGTGTCTCGCGGATGAACAAAAACTTGGACAGCCGCAGCTTTGGGGATCGTTGTAAGACGGAGGCGGTGATAAATATGTACTGTGGTTTAGGGAGCTTTGAAGCTTAGGAGCAGCACACAAGTTTGCAACTTCACTGCTAACATCATTTTAATTAACATCAAATTAATGAAATCAACTATAGGCGTATGTGTCGGATACCATTCAGTGAATGTTTAAGATCACATTTTGAAATTTAATTGCCCTTGATTAGCATTTTATGTAAATTAAATTACAGCGCTAAATCCAGAAAATAAAAACCCATAGAAGTATTTCTATGACATAGGTTTGGGGTATAAAAACTATGACATCGTCAATAAAACTAGTCTACAAACATTTCCCAGAGGTGGAACATGCGTCCACATTTATGAGTGGTGATATGGCCTGACACCACCACACTCCCCACACATATCTGATTAAAGAGATGATCTATGAAGCTACCTTCGGCATTATCCTCAAGTAGTTTGTGTTCTAGCAGGAGCTTAAAGTTTCTGAAAAACTTCCAAAGCACTGATGCTTAACATCATTTGAACTCTTGAAACAAACAATGAACCAGCAGATTTTTTTGCTTTGTTGGTCTGAAAACTGTCCAACGTGCACTTTGTGTTTTGGAGGAACTGTCACACATTTTGAATGGCCACACTCATATAAAATTGTTATATAATGGTAATATATACACAGCATCAAAACACTATGACTGATATGCAGCAGAACTGATTTAATTAGTTGTTCATACAACTGTCATGGAGGAATGCCTCTCCTTTTCTTCCATCTGTGGCGGTCCGTGATGCTGTATGTTACAGTATGTTGTAGAATTGGTTTGTTAAAACGCAGATCCACTGTGGTGACGAGCAGCTGATATCCACCCTCACTTCCTGAAACAAAGATAACATTAACAAAAGATAACATATCTCAGCGGAGTGCTTTGTTCTTGGAAAAATAATAATAAATATAGTAAATGTAATCCAAAGAATATTTATGCAGTGCAGAAATCTTAAGTCTGTCTTGTCTTCGAAGTAATGACAATTTGCTTTTTTTTTTTTTTTTTTTAAATTTGTAATGCTGAGACCTTTCTTATTCTTTCGATTTTCAAGATACAAGCACTTATTCATAAAAAAAAAATAATGAAACAAGTTGATTATATGCAAACAGATTGAAATATGCTTATTACACTCCCAGATATTTTTCACCCATTGTAAGAAAATTAGATATATTTTTCGTTTTCAAAGTTTAGACAGAAAGTGTTTAATAATATGGATATTTTTTTACAGCATAGTAAATAAGCTATACTGTGTGGGTGGGATAAACAAAGCACTATCTACGGTATTCATCTATCTGTTGATTAAGTGCAAATGTAACGGTATCTAATATTTGGTTGTAGAGTTCTTGTGTGTTCTAATTGATAAGCCATCAGGAATTCACCCGGGAGCCATGTGATCATTTAAATAAATTAAACCAATTGTCGAGTAGCTTGACTGTTGATGGTTGTCTCATTTGAAAAAAAAATCACTAATTAAATGAGGGAAGAAGACATTTCCTCCTTGGACACCCAGCTGCTCAATGCTCTTCCCTCTTTTATGAACACATTTTCAATAACGTGTTATGCAAGTATATATATTAATATTCTAAGACATTTTCAAATCTTTTGATATTCTGCAGCAGCCTGGGAAATAAACATAGGAATCACTTCCTTTAAAATCTCCTCAACAATGGCAGCCCAGGGATCCTTTGTATAAAACGGTAGTGTATAATATAATTTGAATACTCGAGTGCTGCCTGTATGTATCTTCCATCCATCATCTATCACCGCTTATCCTATGCAGGATCCTAATACTTCCTAATGACAGCTGTCATTGGGCGAGAGGTGGGGACAGGTCGCCAGTTCATCACAGGGCTGACATATAGAGACAAACAACCAAGTTCACACCTACGGGCAATTTAGAGTCACCGATTAACCTAACCTGCATGTCTTTGGATGTGGGAGGAAGCCGGAGAACCCACGCAGACACGGGGAGAACATGCAAACTCCACACAGAAAGGCCCTGGCTGAGAATCGAACCCAAGGCCTTCTTGCTGTGAGGCAACAGTGCTAACCACTTGTATCACTATGTATCTTCCTATCTTTAAATATCTCAGCTGCTGAGGTACTATATACGCTCTCTGCATCCTGGGGGATTCACATGTGGATACATCTACTTGCATGTGTGTCCATGTGTTTATGCAACTCATTGTGGCATGTTTCCTAGAGATAAGACTGCAGCCTTCACTCCAGGCAAACAGTGATTAGAGGAATCTCTTATTCTCTGCAGGGCACCCCTCTGCAGTCACAGCTAGCAGCATGACACCCTTAATGTTCACACCGAGGTGCAAAGGACCTGTGGTGGGTGATTTTTATCTTGCTTTAACGTAAGATTTTGAACTATTCCTTAGCTGTCGCAAAGTATTTTGAACATAATTTTGCCATTAAGACGCTGTGTCTTGGGAGTGATGGGAATAAGGAGTGATATTCAAAAGCTCTTTTCATGAATTGCCTAAATCCAAGCTCTTTTTCGCATCTTTTCAATTTACCATGGGTCTGCTCCTTTTTAACCCCGCCAAACGAGGGGAAGACTTGAAACGATAAGATGATATTCCACTCCATATCGTGTGTTAAATCCAAAGCTAATGCGGTGTGGACTCACCTGTGCGCTGTGGGAAGATCAGGAGTCAATTAGTGGGATTGGTGGGCAGACTCGGCCACGCAGTGCGAGCCAGTGACAGTTTGTGGTCGACCACCACGCTGTGTGAACCAGGTGAGGAGCAGGGGAGCCTAAATGAAATGCTAATACAGGCCACATAGGTCAGGGCTCTCTAATTGGAACACAGCTGCTGCAGGGACCAAGTATCCCATGAAGCGCTGCAGAAGCAGAGGAACCAGTGGGTCACCGTGATCAGGTCAGGTTCTCTGTGTGAGCAGCTCAAAATACTTGGCCTAAAATGGCTGGAGGAATCCACAGGAAGGGAAACACTGAACACTTGGAAGAACAAAGAAACTTGCTGTAAATGTTCTTTGTAATTGCATTCTTATAATATATCAAATTAAATGTCAAATAAATCATGATAAAAATTTTTTTTTTTTTTTTACAACCAGTTAGCTTAGCCTTGCAGCTAGCCTGACTATGTCTAAATGTAAAAATATTCTTGCTAACTGAACCTCTGAAGCAAAATCATTAATGTTTATGTGCTAAAGGTTATTTTTAATCTTTATTTTCATCTATAATTAAGTATAAAAACAATTTCTGATTTTATGAGGGGTCATTTTCTAGAGTCTTGGTGTTACTGTACCACTATCAGGCATGCGTCTGGCACATGACCCCTGTAAATCTACAACTTGTCGTTTCTACACTACAGGTTTTGTACAGACTAAACAAATGACATACAGCATGTTATTTGCAGATGACATAACACATTAAGTATAGCATTTTGGCTAAGTCTGATGCATTTATAGCAATGTTTATTAATGTTTACTCTTACTTTTAAACTATATAGCATTTGAGGTGCTGTAAGGCAGGTATTTTTAATCTTTATATAGTGCAAGGCTAGCTGTTTTCCCTTAAGTATTCTCCATATTGAACAGACAAATATGAACTCCCAGCAAGAAAGTGCACTTTGAAAGATGTCAAAACCCTTTAACTGACATTTAATTTAGTTAGCCTATGATATAGGGGTCATGCTGAACAACATTTGTCATATGTTACTTTTTCTTGTTTTTATTTTCTGAAGTTTTCAATTTTAGGTTCAGTATTTTTAATTAGTCAGCCTTGAGCATGCAGGTAGATTTTTATCTTCTTTTTTTTCTTCTTTTTTTTAAAATTTGCGTCAGGCTAGATGTTGCCCTTTGCCTCCAGTGTTTGTCACTCATAAATGATTAGCAACAATTTATGAGAAGTAATTTGGTTCACGGGGATGTGCCAACACAGATAGATGTGCTTTTAAAAACCTTCAGCCACTTTCAACAGATTTATACAAGAGGAACAAATAAAAAAACCTACTTCTTTCCTTGAGTCAATAGCATGTCTTCAATCTGTATTCTTTTTTTCTGTTAGTGATGGTACTGAATCACAAGGCAAACTTGAGTATTTTGACATCTTCCTAAACTTTTTCTTTGATTTGAAGCATTTCATTATAAGTGCTGATGTCAATGCATCGTGGTGTGACATGAGAGCAGATGATTAGCTGAGAAAGTAGTGTGGTTTTTTTCAGCTTTTCAAACAGAATGGCGTAGGTCAAGCTGTGAGGGAGAAACGACAACATACATTGTGGGAGGAACAAAGAAATAAAGAAATATAAAGAGAGAGAAGTGGATTATTCAGTAGTCAGTCATTTCTCACTGTATTTTAAGTCCACTAGACTTTTTTCCATGAGTCTTCTTCCCGATTCAAGGTCTCCTCCTTCCTCTTAAAATGAAAAGGGACTTTTCCTTCGAATAATGCATGAGCTCATCATGGGTGATGGACAGGAGGCTCCTGCCTCAGAAGTCTGCCTACCTTATAGATGGCGAGGCGATTGACATGAGCCACCCATGTGTTGACCTGAAGTGTTAGGCGAGCCTTTAAAGCCGTCCCACACTCCCACATAAGCTCACACACAGACACTGAGAAAATTCATATTTTATTTAGATTTAAAATTTTAAAAAGAAGCTTCAATTGTTGGTTCTAGTAAAAATCAATAATGCGCTCCTGGTTTTGATGATGCCAAACACATGCCTACTTTTCTTCAGAGACATCGCACCAGCCATATGAAGCCTGCAGTGAGACTGATGTGGAAGCCCCAGCACGCCTACAACACTCACAGTTGCCTCCTGCTTTGAGCAATTCCTACTGATTCAAATTCCGTCTCCCGAGGGGAAGGACTGCTGATTGGTTTTACTCACATTCATCCCTTAGATTCTTGAGCGCTTGCCTTTGCTTTTCTTGTAAATAGAAAAACTCAATCAGGAAGAGATGCTAGAATGTCTCTCGAGTCAAAAGTGACGCTGTCTTGTCCGCTGTCAGCGTTTATCAGCCACTTATAGTCCCTGGACATACCCTGCGTGGACACCTCTGGACGCAAGACGAAAAAACATGCGGTGGGTCTGACAGAGAGAAAACTGATTCTTTACAAGGAAGGTCAGACGACTGTATCCAAACCATCTGGCAGAGTACACTAATATCCCCATGCTGAGCAATGTGGTGCTATTGAGCGCGACCATGCGCATCGGTCTCACTCCACTGCACTCAGTGAGCCAAACCCATGGAATTGATGGGCAATGGGAGGGAAATATGGGGAAGGAGGAGAGGGAGGAGAAGAATGGATGATGTGCCACACTCCCTAATGCACATTATTCCATCACATGAGCATCAAGATTCTTTGAAATAGAAGGGTGTGTGAGATGTGACTTTTGTTGGCCAATTATGCAGTCCTGCATGGGAAATGTGGAAAAGAACTGCTGTCAAGCTACAAGGAAACACCTCTGCCTACCTGCTACAACTTGTTCATTATAACAACAGCATGACTACACTCCACTCCCTGGCCACACAAGCCTCCTACCTTTTTTTCTAAGCGTATTGTGTATGTATTGTACCGTCAGCCTCCAGTGACGTTTGATGGACTGTTGGATTGAAGGGGCTGCAAGTGTCTGGAGGGCGGAAATAGCAACAGCAGGAGTGAGAAGTCAGTGTACCCATTCATGATGCGATGTTCTCTTTCCTGCCACATCATCTAGTCTGCCTGACTTACATGCAGTAAAAATGCAGTATACTGCAGCTTTCATTAGTGCACGAAGCAAAGATTATGGCTCAATGTGGGGCTATCAATTATGCATGAGCTATGCACTGTGGTACGCCGTGCACCCCCACCCCTAATTTCCCTGTTCATCCTAACATGAGGAACACACCCACAGAGTATTGCTCAAGCACACACACACAGTGAATGCACAAACATTCAAATTAGCGCAACACGTTGGCGTTTTTTTTATCTGTGAAAAGTGCGATTAAGGCAGTTGCTGATTCACTCTCACAGGCCCTTCATGCTCAACCCGAACTCTCACTTTAACTCCTGCACCGTTTTCATGATGTAAACCTTCATTGTCCCTTGAGTCATCTTTGTAGACTCTGCTTAGGTGCAGGAATCCACGGATAGTTTTGTAATGTGGATGTAAATCAATTCACCATCTTGAGTGAAAGAAAAAAAAGAAAAAAAACTTGGATCATGGAGATGTTTCCAGGTCAGGTTGCAACACAGGGAGTAGCCCTTTAGGTCATACCTTCTCTTCACAGGACTGAATTCTAGCTGTGGAATCTCATCACCCAGCTTAGTGTTTTGAAATTAAAGTAAAATTAAGTTTGTTAAAAATATGTTTTCAACTCTTTAAGGATTATGTGGAGGAGGTAGGGTTTACAGAAGAGTCATGGATGATTAACATTTGATTTCCATCTCAAGTTTGTTTTCTTGCACATTTACATTTTTTATTTAGCTGAACTTGAGGTAGATGATAAAAATGTTAGCTATGTGAGTGTGATCTTGCAGGTTGCCGACCTGCTGTGGAATACAGTGCTGCAAAAAAAATGGCAGGATATTTACTGTAGCTGGAGGACTGTGTGTTTCAAGACTTTTAGATCCCCACAGCAGCATGGTGCACATGTAAAAACCAGCAATATTCGTGAAATCAAATTCGAAGAGAACGCCAGATAACTAACGAAATTACACATGATAAATAATACATGAAAAGGAATATGGTTTGGCTCTGGACCTCTTTTTTTTTAACAGTGATAAAAGACAAAAAATAAAAATAAAAACAGAAAGAAATGTCATGTTTGTCCCCTTAAAAAAACAAATTGATGCTAAGTTTCATGCAACAGATGGGAGGAAGATGATGATGAGGAGGAGGAGATTCACAAAGTCCAGTTTGTAGAATTTAGTAGCATCTAGCAGCAATGTGTCAGATTGCAACCAAATGAACACCTTCCCCTTCGGTGGCTACTAAAAACATGAAGGGCCCTTTCAGGAGCCAGTGTTTGGTTTGTCCATTCTGGGCTGCTGTAGAAGCATGGTGGACCTCATGAAAGAGGACCCACTCCTTTTAAAGGATTGTTCTAAATTAACAAAAACACAATGACTCCAAGTTTCAGGCGATGATGGATAAATAAAAAAACATAATTATGTATATTAGATTTTCATTTCTAGATCCCTATAAATCCTACACAGGACCTTTAATGAACGTGTTCCAGGTTTTCATCTAAAATGAGTAACCTTTTTTCATTACACATGCCCCACTCACAATAATCCACCACCGAGAGGCTAAACTGAATAAAACCTTAATCTTAGAAAGATGCTTCGTTTGAACCTTTCAGGTTAGAAGGGGGAGAGGATTATCAGCAGTCACATTTGGCACGTATAGAAATAACGGTGACTCAGACCTATCATGGCTATAACCTAACCATAACCAAGCACTGATTTATGTAACTGCAATGGCATACTGCGCCTGAACAGTACTTGTGTGCTTTAAAGGGGAATGAATTGAGGATGAGAAAGAACACAGGACCCTGCAATGTAAGTCATGTAACTCAAATATTCTAGTCTTTAAAGTTGCTATAATGAATATTTTACTAAGATGGCAAATGGTATATTAAAGAGGCCGCTCAGGAGAATTAGTCACTCGACTCTTTTGCTTAGTTTTGCTTAGATCTATGAAACATTTTAGCCTCTTTCGACCCATAAGTTTACAGTTTTGGTCACAACAGTCTCATTAGTGTCATTTTTGGTCACAGCCGGCAACTATTTCAAGGTGAAATGAACTAATGTTCACCAGCTGCACCAAACAACAGACACAGATAGCAACTGTGTCTGCTAACACAGACTAACACAAACCCCCCACCCCCCTCCTGTGTTAGCAGATGGCACATGGGCCAAAAACACAATGTAAACATCAAATTTTTAACAAAGCTGGGTTCTCTCATTTTAAGTAGTTCTCGTCACTCTCATGTATGTTCGAGTTTTCATTTTTCAGATAAATTTGGTTTTAATTAGTGATTTGATGCTACATATGACGTCATGATTGACAGTTAAGCCCTGGTTGTGATTGAGTCGGGCGGATGTATGGGCTGGAACTTGATACCGCGGCTGACTGCTGGATCACTACTGCGCATCTTCCAAATGATGCCAGCAGCACTTGTGAACAGGGTTATTTTGGCTTAATTTTCTGTAGAATGGGTGGGAGTGGAAACACTGTTTTTATATATGTCAATGATTGAACATAGTGTTTAGTAGCTATATGGCTCAGGAGTTGGCAGAAACCAAAATCAACTAGAAGTAGAGGAAATTTACAACAACAGCCAGAAACCTGACTCCAAATGAATGCTATTCTATATCTGCTGGATGCGTAAATAGGCAACACTTACTAAGAAGCTTACCTAACAAACTGTACCTGATGGTAGACATGTGTGTTTAAAGATGTGTTCATAAAAGCATTCGTTCACTCCGCCACCTGAAACGTCTGTAATGTTACATAACTGTAGGGAAAAAAAGCTGTATAAAAGAGGAAATAACTCCAAATTCACAGAAAATAGCGCTTTCAAAGGAAGCTGTCATTTTCGAATTGCACCCTCTATTGCCTCTCTCCTCCTGTGCAAACATTTTTTATGTTAAGCAGGCATGGTTTTGAATGATAAGTGCTTCCTTTAATCAGTCTCTCCATAAACCATCAGCAAGTTGTTTACCCCGTCTTTTAAGCCCTTGATACTGAATCAAAAGCTGCTGTACTTTTTTTTTTCCTTGTGACTCCTGCAAAGTGCTTGCTCGTTGTCCATCAGTCTTGTCAATGCTAAGTAACAACCCTGAGCGTACACGTGTAAAAACACACTCACACATACAGAACTCACACGACTCTGCTTAGATAACCCAAAGGCTTCATTCTGCTCACAATATTGCTGCCACCATCGTTTTCCCATCACATCAACCTTATCTTCAGAAGGCCGTGACAGCCTCCCTCAGATTTATTACTCTGTTTGCATTGCAGTTTTTCTCATTTTCAGCAAATTTTACTGTGTGTTTGCCCTCACTTATGAAGTGGCAATAAAGAATAAAATACGGGGACGAGTGAAGAAACAACATTACTTCAGTTTTTCCCTCCATTTCCTCTGCTGCGTCCCGTTGACCCCTGGGCTTTTGGCAGGCAGGCCGGTGTTGATTTTAGCCCACAATCAATTCATTTTAATCACAATGGGCACCGCAGTGAGCGGGGAGGGGGGAGCGGCGTGCTAATTGATTGGCAGGTATTTGCATATACAGTATGCAACAAAATGTCACGACCGGCCTTGGTGGTGACCTGTGTGGGCCGCTGGCAAAACAAACTGATGAGGGTAATTTATCATGCCGCTCATGCTTTGCTGAGCAGGGGCTGCCGCAACCCACTATTGTTAGCGTCGCCAGTCACCTGTCACTTCAGGGTGGGCACGAGGAGAGGAGAGACAAGAGGAGTAGACAGGAGAGGGGAGAGAGGAAGGAGCTGAGGATGGAGATGTAAAGACAGAGAGGGGAGAGATGATTTGCCGAGGGGAGATGAGGATGATGCAGTCTGTGAAATGTCAGACATTTACTGCTCACAATCAGCAGATATAGGACGCATGGATACTGCACGCTGGCCAATATACCATGAAAATATGGTGTTGAGGTACAGATATGATAGATTGATAGATACAGGGCAAAATGAGAATCATAATTTTTTTTCCACTGAGAATTGAGCTCAAGATCAGTGTTTTCTCTGGATTAACTGCTTTGGCCTGGTGACGGCTGGCCCATGGGTAGGATCAGGGGGATGTCTGTCGGTTTTAGACAGATTCATAATTATTGGGAAACTTTTATCGAGTAACATTATCTTCACTCCACGTCCTATGTTATCTGGGCAAGCTAGCCAGTTAGCTTAACACTAAGCAAAGCTCATATCTGAACAGGCTAATTAAGAATTTACTGATATAACACCAGTACAATTAATACACTTATGCAACATCAGGAAATACAGAGAGAGAATCAAGGTATTGAGCTGCATGGACCTTGTAACACTTATAATTATGATTATAGAGTTTACAGTTCTCTCCCAATCTCTCCACACCCAAAAAGGTTTAATTTCCAATCTGCTTGACATCATTATGTCTCTAAGAAATACAACAATCGATAAAATTCAGGCAGACTGGGCAGAGGAACTTGGGTTTGATATACCTGAGGAGACCTGGCACAGTGCTTTAGATAGAGTGAATGGTACACCTACATGTGGACGCCTGAGCTTAATACAGCTCAAAGTTTTACACCGTATCCATTTCAGCAAGGCTAGACTATCTAAAATGTACTCGAGTGTTGATGTAAAATGTGACTGCTGTAACATTGCTAAGGCAGATCTAGCTCACACATTCTGGCACTGCTACTACTGTGTTCGGTACTCTGTCTGAGGCGTTTGATATTGATTTACAACCTAAAGCTGAGACAGCCATCTTTGGGGTACCGGGTCATGACTTAACTCTGACAAAAAGCAAAAAAGATGCAATTGCTTTTGCCTCCCTTATAGCCAGGAGAAGGATCCTGTTGGAGTGGAAATCTCTGCAAATCTCCAATGGGGTGGGGGGTTCATGTTGGTGTGGCGGCCCACCAGGCCTGTACAATTTCTTTTTTCTTCCATGGTTCCAAGGGACACCATTTAATGAAGACATACCGAAGACATATTGCCTTCAATTAAACATGGCAGAATCGTTGATACTTAAAAACGAGATCGGTGCTCGAATCAAGGTGTGATCTTAATGCGATTAACTGTGCAGCTCTGCTATGTCCACATAGCAAGGTAATGTTCGGGCGCTGCAGCTCACTGTGTAAAGACCATTTAGCACACAATAAGTCCAGCAAACACTAAATATTGCTTGCCCTACTCAACTGAAAGCCAGTGGGATGAAAACATTCTGTCTCTTAGATTTTTTATTTTTTATTTTTTTAATGATCTCTATCGGTATAGGTGAGCGTGGATCAATAAAAGTGTCTGCTGTGAAATAACGTTGTGGTAGCCGGGTGGCTGCATCATTACTCTTACTGTTATTACAACTGTACGGAGTCTGCAGAAATCCTCCTGTGTACAGGCTGTGCTTATAAGGTAAACGTTTGGTCATCATCACCATAATTATGCCCAAGTACAAGTCCCCATGCACAGCCTGAGCAGAAAATGTAGTTAGGGGGATAAAGTGAGCCAATGCAAGTCATTAATAGTGTGCCAGACTCACTGTGATAACATTGGGTGCAATTCCTAGAGAGGTTTTATTTTTTGACCAATTAGCTGCCTGAACAACCTATTGGCCATGAAGTGATCTCTGCAGGGACTTTATCAGACCATGCTCTATTAAATCAGCTCTCTGGCTGAGCAGTTATGTACCATCACAGTGCTTAGAATGGCTGGCCCTGATTGATGTCTCTGCCAAATGCCAAGTAATAACGGCTGTTATTGTACGTCTCAATGCTGCCGTTTCCTTATGGAGGCATCCATTGCTTTGTGCGTGTGTGTGCATGTATGTATGTGCACTTTCAGATGCCGGCATAATGGGTGATTTGTTTTTTTGTTGTTGTTTTTTGTGAATGTGTGTGATAGACCTTTTTCAGCTATATGGCTGGTTGGAAAGATTATCATAATCCTTCGAGGTGGAAGCCACTCTGAATCTGAAATACAGTGTTAGAATAATCACAGTATGTCTCTAGGTGGGTCAAAAGGCCTGGCAATAGGTGCTGTATAATTTAGGCATGTGGGAGGTAATGATAATGACTTTGTCAACTCCGCATCAATGCATCCACTGACATGTCTCAGTGACTCCAGGTTTGGGGAATTATTTTATGAAGCATAATAATTGCTCAGAATGAACGAATGCCGTAGATTGAGTTTTTTTTTGTTTTTGCGCTGATTTAATTTTCATTTAGCTCATCTTGTTCATCTAGCTCTTTTAGTTTTGGGTCAGTTGCATCATTAGTTGATATTCAGTGCTTTGTGACTATGCTTGTGTGTTTGTGGTGCTACAGGTAACATTGAGACGATAAAATAAGGTCCAGGGAGGACAGAATTTTAATACACGAAGACAGGATTTTACTTTCTTTTTTTTGGGTTTTTGGATTTGTTCAGGTTGCTTTTCAATTAAACATTCTGCAAAAGATTGTAACATTAAGGTCAAATTCATGGGTTTTAAAGTCTCACACTGTGCCACACTGTACATTACCATTTTACCATTTTTCCTCAGTGGTATGCATTCATACATTTTCTTTTTACAAACACATCCAGCTTGTTTTGAAAAAGGGGCTTAAATCCTAATTTAATTTAGCATGTTTAGTTGTGAAATTTTGCAGGAAGCCTGCTATTGTTAGCTTCTACTTATTTTTGGAGCCCAGTATCACAAATCACAAATTTTCCTTTGGGAGTCTTGTATGATTCTTTACAAATGACACACTGAGGTCACGTGAGGATGTTGAAGTAAAACCCAACTTGAGGCACTGTTAATCTTCTTTACAATGTTTTTTGGTTTATCTCCTGTACTTTCAGGCTGTGATTTGTAAAAAAATTACTTCGTTTTGCAACTTCAGGCACTTTAAACTTCCTCTGTGAGCTGTGTCATACCTACTCCTCCTGCTACCACTGCTGACCTTGGTGGTAACTCTGAGTTTATAATGGTCCAACTATCCAACTTTTTATGGCCACAGCTCGCCATGTGATCATGGCAACCCCAGAAACTACAGAGACAGAAACAATACAGGAAATTATTTTACTGTATCCCTGACTCAAGCTCCTCTTCACCAGCAGAGAACAGACAAATCAATAAATAGGAACAGTACTGGAGCATCATCTGCTTCAAAATTATGATGACACTAGTTAGCAAAACTTGCTATAGGCTATTAATTGTCTGATATTGCTAACCATTATCTCGATTTGAAGCTACAACCCACTCTATTTAGTTGCATAATGAGATCATACCAGATGGATAGCAGCAGCCTGTGGTGCTGGGAGCAACTGCTTGCTGTCTGAAGGCACCTTTAATGGTGTTTCAAAACCTTCTGCACAAAGCCATAAAATTCTAGTCGAAAAATCCTTAATTTATTTTGCTGGGTTAAAATGAGTCAAATTTGAACGTGTTAAATCTAAAAATACTGGAATCTGCTTTTACAATACCCAACACATGTAGGTTTTTTATTACAGAATATAAACTCCCCAAATTGACTTAAAGCCATGCACAAATTCAGTGATGCCACCCCAAAAATTAAGCTATAGAAAGTATAGTAAGTAGTATAATGCAGCACTCCTCTCAGTTTTTGTACCTGCACCTGTGTTCATATTTTGGTCATCCGGCTCCTGTGTTGCATCTGTGGTTTTTCTCCTCTCTCTGAATCACCTCAGCTCTTTGGTCATAATCCAAAGCCAAGACCAAAGCACACCCTCCTGGCTGTACAGACAAGCTCGCAGCCTTGATCCTTCCATATGAAACACAATGAGAGGTGGCTAGCAGCAGAGAGGTCGGACGGGGTAAACATGTTGACTCCGAAATGCAAATGCAAATCACACTGAGGAGTGAACAATCCCTTTATAACACACCTCAAATTAAGTTTTCTTGTGTGCACCTACACCCTTTCTTTGGCTTGTGCCATGTATAAGGTTGGGCTTGGCACTCATAAGGGCAGGCAGTTCTAAACTGCTATCATTGTTGTGTTGGTAGTGTGAAGGCAGACTGATCCCTCTGAACAGGATGATAAAAATCTGTCACAGTCCCCTGCATGGAGGAGCCCATTGTTTTGGGGATTAGGGAGGATTAAGGGCAGATGCTGGCGACCGAGGGGTTTGAGCAGTGTGACCCTTTCACTAATCATTATGAGACAGATACAGAGCACTCAAACTCTTAAAGTCCAAGATCGCATCCCATTATCAATTATTCATGGCTGACAGGAGCAGAGTGAGTATAAAAGAGAGGGGGAGAGTATGGGAATGTGGCGACAATTAGAAAGATCCCTGAGTCAGGTGCAATGTCTTGCATAAAATTTATTAATGACTCATAGATGGGACTCATATTAGCAACCAGTGTTTGTCATTTTTATAGCTTTTAATCTAAACTAAAATACTAATTGCAGCAACCTTTGTAAAGGGTCGATGTGATTTTATGTTCAGCTGTAACTTGTGCCAGGGTGCAGTCAAATAATCCCTTTGAGTAAAGTGAGGAGCAAAATAATTGAGTGAACTGATTGGGCAGTTAGCTAAATACTCTAATAATCATTTTTATATTAAATTGTTGCCGGTTTGCAAAGACAATGTTAGCAACATGGCTACTACTAGTAGCCTGGCTACTGTCCAAAATGAAAGCAACCATAAGAATTCCAATTGGACACAGAAACTCTGGTCTCGGTGCTATGATAAAGGCAGAGTAAACACCTGGTTGTATTAATATGTAGGCATGACTTGTCACTTACTGATTTAATAAGAGGAAAGTTGGTTTTGAACCAAGTCCCGTAGGTAAGAGGGAAACACTTATCGATGAGGGGACAGATTTCAACATGCACCAGAGTGCTTTCAATTGAGTTACCTGGGAATAGCTTACAGGGGAAGAATGATACATCTTCTTGTTTTGGTTCCATAATGGCTGAAGTGCTACGTTGGTTCCGTAAATCGAGCTTTCATTTTTCTGCGATTAATCCAGCCCGGTGGCAGCATTAAAGTGAAAGCGGTGCTTATAGGGAACCAATCTCAATGCAGATTGTGTCATTTTTCTTTAGCCATTACACTGTGCCGTATATATTAACTTCATAATTATAAGTTAAAGTTGTCTCTTTCCTGGGGAGTTTTAGCATCTTGCAGCTCATTGTTTTGGTTTTACACACCGCATCTTTACTGTTTTAGTTCACTCTCAAAGTAAGCAAATTCCTTTAAACAACACTGTGGAGAGAGAATATTGGATTTACATCTATTGGACAGTCTGAAATACGATTCAGAATAAATACTAAATGCCGCCCATGTTTGCTGGGTGATTAAATAAACAACTACTTGCCAAGGCATTTACCATAACAACTTTATATGGTGATAATATGGCATTGTTGTGTTTCCTTCTTGTACTACTGGAATGTCATTAGTTAGTTGTAAATGATAAGGGAAAACAATGTCTTAAAAGCTGCATTAATTGGAACTACAACTACACCGAATTGGACAAAATTTGACCTGATGATGTCACAGGAAGAAAGGACAGGGGAATTTACCAAAATTAGAAATTAAAAAATGTAATATTATAACTGAGACAAATGTTTTTATCAGCAAAAGCATTGTAGATCACAATCAGTTGGCACAATGGAAATCTGTATGCACCATTAAATTCCTGGTTTGAATAGCATGTTACATTCTCCTCTCTGGTAATTTCACTTTTTATTCAATTCTAATTGCATTGCAGGCAGAAGAAGAAAGGAGCCATGATTGGTTGTTAGTGTGGCACAGTAACAGCTAGCTAACAGTGTGTTGGCGGAGCTAATTTCAGATGTTAGCACGCTTTGAGCTTCGGTAAGAGTCAGCAGGGTCTCACACACAGCTAATCAAAAGTTGCACCCAGCTGTTTCAGTCAAAGAAACAGGTTGGCAACCACTTGGTACCATCAATGTCTTAATACTTTTACTACTGTACTGAAACTTTTTTCTGTTTAGTTTTATAAAACAAAGTGCACTTTGCTATAATTAATGTCGGACTCTGACAAACACAACTGTCATCCACATTGCTTGTGGGCTGTATGAAGGACTTTCAGGAATTATTGTCATTTAATTTGGCAAAAGTTTTAAACCACAGCCAATAGTTAACTTTGTATTTTGTCTGTCTTATAATTTTCATTTACAGATCCTCAGAATTGAAAGAGACGGGACAAAAGTCAAGCATATTAAAGGCAACAGGCAAAATAATGTAACTGACTTTTATCATACTTCTTTTATTAATCTTACTATCTGCAAAATATAAGCACATCATTACGTAAAGTGGACAACATGACTTGAATTAAAAAGCTGCATCACCTGTATATTGTCATTTCACACCTCCCGGTTAGCTTCAGCTTCATTTGCAGAGCCATTTTCATCATGCGTCACTGTGAGTGACATGGCTGTTAAAAAGGTAAGAGGTGAGTAATGTGACTGACAAGGGAGATAATGACTAAACACAACACCATGTGTTTATACTCCACCTGCCCTTTTGTGCACAGTGCGCATGGATGCCTGCTGCATGTACATTACAGGTAATAGCTACTTGGATGCATTCATTTAAAAAAAGAAAAAAGAAGCCTGTTCTTACAAAAAGTTCAGACTGTAAATGCGCCTTTACCTCTAGTTTGAGGGCACGGAGTCTTCAGATGGTGTCAAGATGCCACAGCACCACTCGCACCAGTGCTGTGAATTGTGTTGGAAGGGGGGGGGGGGGTCTTATCCTTCTCCTTTAAGTCCTGCAGTCTCTCTGTCTCCCGTCATCCTCCCTAAGAGAATTCCCCTCCTACTTGTGTGAAGCTGTTAGTGTGCTAATCGCTTCAGTCCCACTCCATTATCAAGGTGCAGTGTTCCTGGAGGAAGTCCCTCACTTCTCACCAGGTCTTTTGGGGACAGTTTGAATGAGTTGATGAGGGCTGCAGGAAAAGTATAGAGGAGTTGTGACCGCCATAACGCATAGACACCGACCTGCTGACCCGCGTACAACCCTGAGATATGTGATACCAGCTTTAGTCTTGTGAGGGGATTTTAGATATCCCCTCTTTGTCTTCAATATCTCCCCATGAATTGTATAATAAACTACGAATAAACTTTTGACAGTGAATTTTGTCACCCATCTCCTCAATCACATTACGACTGTGTGTGGAAAAGAAATTCAGGGAGCAGCCGGTGGGTGTCAACAATTGGCACTGATTAACATCCTTTCAGTTGACCTCCATCAAAGACCTCCATCCATTTGCTGTTTTTGTTTTGCTGTTGTGTATGTGTGTGTGTGAGTTTGCTGTAAACTATTAATATTGCTCTGGTGAAGCAGAAATTAACCAAATGGGCCCTAGGCTATTTTCAGGGTAATATCACTACGTTTACTTTTAAGCTCTTATCTTGGTCATTATAATGGCCAGCCATACATGCTATATCTTGTTGTTTTTTTTCAGCACAGTCTAGGTTATCCAGATCTTCCATCATTTGGTATATTTACTTGCACATTTTTTATATTATCCTATATATCGATGAAAAAAAAAAGTGTCTTATGAAATTGTTATGCTTTTACATGCATCTCACCATACGATACTGGCGGTATAGAGATTTCTTTTCATAATTGTGTAGGGGAGATTGTCTGGAATCTGGCAATATCAGAATCATGATGGCGGGATACTGTATAATTTAACTATTTGAAAAAACATGTGCTTAGAGCCTAACGGAAATGAAGTAAATGCCATTGTTTTATTCACTGAAGTCTTGTCACTGAATCATTGAATGAAAAATGTGCTTTATTTGAAACAGATAAAAATACAAAATTGGTCTCAAAATGTTCCAAGTTTACTTCTCTCTTCTCTCTCTCTCTGAAGTTTACTGCTCTGCGTCTGTGACCTGAACTGACCTGCGTTTGTGCAGGCGCATTTACAGGGAGCCATACCGCCAAATATAACTTACTGCAAATGGGAATCTAAGTTTGTTTGGCTATACAAGGTTCATTAGTAGAGGGTAGGTCAGGTCAGTTGAACTAATAATGTTAAAATACCCTCTGCTACTGGCAGTCTTTCATGTAAATAGACTGTTAAACCAAATTTGATTCTAAAAGCAGATATTTTCATAAGTTCATGTTTTCCAGAAGTTGGGGAGGACAAGTCCCCTCCCTTACCCTCTGGGATCTGTGTCCAGGATTGAAAGCATGTAAAGAAGTAATCTTTAAATTACCAGTATGAGCAGAAAGAATGATTGTTTGAGTGTATGGGCGTGTGAGTGTTATTTTAAAAAGACTTGGAAAAAAATTTGAGCCCTTTTTTTTCCTTTTCTTAAACCATATTGCATGTGAGGGAAGATTAATCCTAAAAACAAGGAGGGGGCTGCTTAACTTGCACTCTCATTCCGAACGCTTCAGATAAAAAACCCCAAATGACATGCCCACTCTCCCTTCCTCTGATCCCATGTTTGGAAATACCATAAATTACATTTAAAGAGCACACAAGCCCAGCTCAACTCTGCTCTACCATTTTACCCAAATGGAATTACAGCCAGATAACCATTAAAGCAGAAAGCAATCAGAAGTCAAAGTGATTGGAAAGGACACTTAAGGAGAGGCATGAAAATAGTTTTACATGTAGGCCTGTGTTTCACTACATCGCTGTCAGTCTCCAGTAGAGAGGGATATGATGATGGTGATAATAATATTGATATTGGATCCCTGTGCTCCGTTATCTTCTCAAATGAATACTCAAAACCCTGTGGCGCTCCTCAAACATATATAGCACTGAATGGGCAGTTAACGACCAAACGTCTAGAGGGCCGCGAGCCTGTGGCTTGGCGCAAACTGTCACGATAACCGAGCGAATTAAAGTCTGATATGCATGGCAAAACAGGACAGAGAGACGTATATGAAATTACAATGATTACGGAGGCAAAGAGGAACACGGGCTGCCTGTCAGCAGCAGCAGAAGGCAGAAAACAGCCATTAAATTCGGGCTGATTGGCTGTTCTATTCCATAAGCCGTTTCAAAGACAAAACGCAGAGATTCACTTCAGTGCAGTGACACAAGACTTCTGTGGTGCCGTGGAAATTACGAGATGATGGGAGAACGTGCTTTTGAAGTAATTATGGTGGTCTGACAAGGCTGAAATAGAGTTGTCAAGCCTCTGACCCCATTATGGCTTGAAATTTCTTAACAAACTTTAATCCCGTGGAAACACTGAAGAATGACAAAGATTTTTAGCGCTTTGCCCTTGCTCGTGGGGGACTATTGACAGCGGTTGAAGCTTAAATTTACAGACTTCTATTGAAGTGAAGAGCGCACACTGCAGCTCCCGGTCTGCTGTCATTGAGCTACTCCTTCCATTTTTCAGTTTCATGTTGCTGGAAAAGTAACAGTGGGTCATAAAAATGTGTCCTTACATGTATGAGATCAGCATACATCTGTCTCACCCTCCCATCATGTGCAGTTCCACTATAAAGGAGCAAAAACAAGATATATGCAGCAGTGTACTCAAAGAAACAATCAGATCTGCTACAGAGGTTTTGCTGTGAGACATTTAAACCTGCACTATTCATGAAAAGTTGAGATCCAATTACAAAAATGCCTAATCAGTTTGCCAGTAAAAAAAGAAAGAAAAGAAGTGTCAGTTTTTCGATGACTGTACAGATGATTACAGATTGGATTAAGGGTCTCACTGCAGCTATGCAGGAATTTATGTTAGCTTTCCTCGACAGGAAGCTTTTATGACCCTCAATAAAATCTTTATTTATAAGTGTGACAGCTGAAAAAGACAGACAACAGTGGACATGTGGGATCGGCAGTGGCCAAGAAGGGGCTGTGCTCATTTTATGAAGATTTCATAATACTTTCCTCTTTCCTTACAACCTGAGACTCTACATTTAACGTCACTCCAAAACAAACAATTAGCATGAATGTGGGCCCCTTTCTGCAATGGATGTTGCTGAAAACTGCGACTGTGTATATCAAGAAAGTCGATTACAAGACTTTGAGATATTTTTAAAACTATATATATATATGTCTCATTAACAAGAATGAAACCAGCAATTGCAATAATATTAGTAATATTATTATTCATTCATTTGGCACAATTCATTTATTTTGGACAAGGTGCGGGGAACATCTGCAGCCTCTATAGTCAACGAGATCTTGTGCAGAGCATTTGGCCCAGGGCTCGGATATCCTCCATTAAGCAGGTCACCTTGTCTTAAAGTCAGAAGGTGCCTTGGTGGCAGGACGTGGCGGTGGCAGTTATTTCTACTTCTGTTGGTCAGATTAATTTCATACACACAGAATGGTTCATTTGAAAAATCTCAATTTTTATTCATTTTCGTAAATCTTCTTGTTTGCAAATGAATTGATATACTTATTCAAAAATAAATTGGTGTGTGCGTGCATTGCTGTTAGAGAGCTTACCTGTGTAATTCTCCACCTCGTCTGGGCTTCAGCTGCTCTGTGCCTTCACATTCAGTCTCTTGTGTGACTTTGGGCTCAGGCTCTTCTTGATTCATGCTGAGGTCCCTGTTTGTTTTTCCAAAAGTTCAAATGTTTTAGTCTTGAAACCTAATCATATATTGTCAGTAAATGGAAGTGATGAGACACCCACCATATGTCCATGTCCTCATTCCAGTAATTTTCTGGTGGCCCACTCTGGGTATCAGTGGACTTCTCAGGGAGACTGGACAGAGGGACCGTTGTCGTTTTTGTTGGATCCATGTTGTGGGCTGCACATATACAGTAGGTGGACATTGTTGTCCACTTATGGACAGCCTGCCAATGGTGGCCAAAAGTTCTTCAATAGTATCCCAGTTATCATATTCACATTCCTGAAAACAGCAGAAGGTTTGGATATCTGTTTTAAATGGTTTGTCATTTTACCTCAAAGAATAAAGCTAAATAAAATGTATCTACAAAAAATAAACATGACCTTAAGAAGTTAAAATAGTGACAACATGACATCAACAACGTTGAAATAGCCACCGCACAAAGTATTTTTTTTAAAAGATTCTATTATTACCCAATAAACACTGTATTTCTTTTTAACCCTCAAATGGTTCAAATTTAGGAAGGCTATAAGAACAGCACTGTGATCCCCTTGGCTAAGAACCACTCAGAACCTACGGATTTAAAGCATCTTCCAGCAAATAAGCAGATGTGGATGAAACATAGCATAAAAGGGTCGCAAATTCCCTTTTTTGGCAGATAAAGGAAATTAAGATTCTTTATAAGACAGGCCAATGCCACACCAAAGACTTTTTAAACACCCTGATGGTGCAGCCTGTACAACTTATTCTAACACGCAGCTTTTTCCAGTGAGTGGCGTGTGGAGCAGCACTAATAAATAGGCCTAGCTCACACAAAAAGTGTTGCTTCGGGGAAGTGTTCACTGCTTCCTGTTCAGCTCTATTTTGACTCAAAAGCAATCAAAACACATGGTAAATGATCAGAGAGTCAAAGATGGCTGCTTTGTCCTAAAATCAAGTCTTTACAGTTATCCATATGAGTGGCCAGGCCTCAAAATCTCTCAACATTTCTGTCTTTTATATTATAGTGTCTATTGATTACAGTTGTAAGACCTAATGAAGAAGCCACACTCATCCTGACATTGTGTATATTAAAAAAAGCTGTAGGTGGCTTTACCAGCCTACAATGGTGATAAATCCTCTGCTGGTGCCACTGACAAATGTTGCCTTGCCCCTATAAAATAATCCAAATTTCATTATATCACTGACTCCAAGTGATATGGATTGCACTGGTTTCAGTTTTGCAGTAATACAACCCGAACATTAGAAGAAGTTTTCGTCCCACAAGAAGAGTGGGCAACATGACATTATTTACGACAGAGACACTGCAGTCTGCTGTTCCAAATGTTTTAAATAATCGCACAACTGAATGACACTAATACCCACATAAAAAGCAGACCGTTATCTCAAGTTATGTTGAAGGATGGGGCTCATGCACCTCCTCTATTATGCCCGGGCTCCATGTCATCAATCCTGCCCGCAGCACTAAATCCTGGCCAGGATCTATGAACCCCTATTGGTATTGGATTTCAGGACAGCTATGAAACCCTCAGTCAAAGCTTTAAAACATCATCTTTGTCTTAATCCACTGATCAATAGGTCTGGCAGGTTGAAATAAGACAATAAAGTAGATTTAGCGGTCTAGCAATGTGGGGACATTTCATATTTCAGATTAAAGGCTGGTGCATCGTGTCCTGAAAGAAGAGGTAAAACACTGTCTCTGCCTTCAAGAACATCCTGAATGAGTCCCTTTCAGACTGCCACACTTTGAAAAAAAAAACAAACTACAGGATGTTCCTAAACAAAAATAAATTAATAAAATATCTCTGCATTATACTGCATAAATAAAGCTACAAAATTCAACCTTATATCCTGAAGCAATTGCTGGTCCTGCCAAGAAAATATGTGCAGCACATAGGGGATAATGGGATCCCACACAACCACATGCTTTCAATAATATTTCTCCTGAGCAGTTGATTGTAATTATATCAACAGAAAAGGCGTTCCATCATGTCTTACTGCATGGTACATTTACATTACAAATGTATTTTGAAGGATCATTATGTTAGAGACGGCACTAATGAATAAATCTGTATAAGATTTATTTCTTATAATTTGTAATTGCATACTTAAGATGATTAATGGCAGCACATTTTCATTTAGTACAGGATTCATATGTGTTGGAGTCTGTCAAGAAAGTTGAGACTCCTGCTCTCCTAAATTAGAAATGGGTGGGGGTGATAACATTAAAGGAGCACTTCTTTTATGTGGGTTAGTGTAAGAGTGTATTTGCCTTAAGGTCATACCAGATTGTCACCTCACCTGATCAGAGAGAAAATTGGTCCAATTAAATGGGCCTGACTGGTGTGATGTTCAAATATGAAGCATGGATGTGTCTCATTTGGGTGCAGACACATCCCAAAAAAGGCCAGTTTGATAATGTTATTCTTGTTAAAAAATAGAATGGTTTGGAGCAGGCATGCTGCTGGCCATTTGGGTGTCTGAAGCATAATTGCTTTGTAGTAGAAAGTAGAAAAGTTTTAAAAAAACAACAACTTTGTTCTCTCTGCAAAGTCAGTATATATGATACTAAAGAACTATAGAACAGGCATTTTTCAGCAGTTGCAGGAGGCTCCCCAGAGGAACACGTCTGCATTTCCTGGCTGCAAAATCGTTAATTAGGTCATCATGTGACACACACGACCCAGGAGACAGGAGTTAGTGTCCGGTTTGAAACGTCACTGATCTTTTCCTAAACCTAACCACGTGGGTTTGTGCCTAAACTTCACCGAATGTCACCGATGTTTTGTGCCTAAACTTAACCAAAGTGATGTAGACCTTGTGCGTCAGGATAAGGTGGGCGTGGGTGCGAGCCTTTGTGCTAAAGGGAAGCGAAGTCAGCCACAGTCGCTAAAGGGCCTGTTGTGCGTCAGGCAAGGCTTAGCGCGTCGGCCGGCAACGACAAAAGGAACCTTGCACGGCTGGATAAGACCCATAATTGCTATGCATGCACAGGCTGCGTGTTTTAAGCAAATTAACATTCTTAAACATACTTGCAAGCGATGCACGAGCGTCATCCCGCAATTTCTTCTTTTTTTCTCTTCTCTGCCTCTGACTCCTGCTGCCTTTTTGGGGTCACATCTGAAATTGTCGCGGCAGCATCACGTTATCCGGAACAAGTGCAAATCACGAGGACCTCGCTGTGGGAGGGAGGGCGCCATAATTCATTTTAGGCACTTATGTTTCCTCCGGTAGCTCCGATGAGGACTATGACTTTGCGGATGACACAGCAAGCGGGGACAGGAGAGAGGTGAAGTGGCAGAACAGCAATTCGGCCATCAACACTAGAAATTTAAACAAAACAAAAATTCTCCAGAGGGTAGCTTTAAGGAGGCACCTACTGAGGTCCATTTGTCTCCACAAAGGGGTGCATACTAATGTACACATACAACATTAATAATAATCAACAGAACTACTGTGCAGATATTCAGAAAACATGCACACATACATACACACAGAGTCTGAAGTGATCCTGTAATGGTTGACCAACAGGAAAATAAGTGCTCAATAGCCTGGAATTTAGTTGCCTGCGACATCTCACATCACCACGAGAACCCACCCATACTGGATGAAACTACACCAAGACATTCAATGAGCACAACATCCTACATTTACAGGCATCAGCATCATAAAAAACAGTCTGTTGTGCCCAAGCTTACCTCATATCTTGATCATTTTGCATTCGTCGATGTAAATCCTTTGCTCAGAACATTGACTGTATATAAAGATGGGCGACATGAGAGCTCCCAAAAAATGAAGCCAAAACATCTTGATCTTGATCCTGGTGGCTGGCTGCAGTATAGGTCATAAACTCCTCCCCCTCCATGTTAGCAGATTGGGCATGGACCAATTTAAAAACTCAAATTACACGTCAAATACGATTTCTCTTATTTTAGGTAGTTCTTCTCATGCTGATGTATGCTCAAGTGTTCATTTTTCTGATAAGTCATATTATATGTGGCTTCTTACAAATAAATTCAACGGGTTACATGATGCAGCTTTTTATCTACTTGCCCCATTTTTACTCAAAACTCCTTGAAGCACATGGGATTTGTGCGGCAACACTACAGGAAAGTCAAAGGGCTTAAACAGATATTCTGTCTTAATCCTAAACAATCCCACAAACAATATTCTTAAGTGCCACCCAAGCCTTTACTCTGTGACATAAAGCCAAGGAGATTATCTGAGGAGGTAGTCTGCTGCTATTAGTGACATGCTTTCTGTCATCCATGTCTTCTTGGTCAATTCAACATATACATTCCCGGTGGTTGACACGTAATCTCATGTAGTTGTAAGTGCTGCTCAAGAAGACGGATTGAGACTAGAACCCAAGAATTTTTTTCGTTATATAAATCACACTGCATGACAGGCTGCCACCACTGATAAAGGCCCATTTAAATGTATAGAGGCGCGTCATGCTAAAATTTGTCGCCGGGAGGTTCGGGAAGTTACTCTATCAGGAGAGTTCCCTCGGGGGCAGTAAGAAGCTGAACCACTGAGTGCTCACCCCATGAAGCCCATTGTTAGTCTAATGAACAGACAGGATTTGATTAAAACATTTCAAACATCATTTGGCCCACGATGCGGTGCCGAGGGGCTCCCCCACTGAGCACACTTAACACCCTGATGATCTGAGGCGGGAGGCCTCTTACTCCCGCTCAAAGGTGAGCCCACAAATCACTGTAATGCATTCAGCAGGGGTCTCTTTCCCCCTCTCTCTCTCTCTCTTGGTTTCCCGGCTCCTTCTCTTTGCCGCTCACAACGTCCGTCGTTAAAAATTCATTAGACGCTGTTTGTATTGCCTCCTCAAGGATGTCACCCTCGAAGGCTGACTGTGTAGGAAACGGCGGCTTCCGCGGGCCGGAGGGGATTTATGGAGCTCCTAGTGTGTGCTGAGGTACTCTCCATGGCTTTGATGTATGCATCAGCTGGAACTGTTACAGACATGCTTGGAGTTTGAAGGAAACACGAAAGTGGCTCAGTTCATGACAACAAACTGTGACCCCAGTAAGTTTAACTGCTCATTCTGTAGAGCTATTACACCCAAAGTGCACTTGAATGGCCATATTGTTTTGAATTATATGAGCTGCTGTTGTGGCATGTTGTGTTGTATGTGCAGATATGTAGATAGATATGTGCAGTGATAGGGAAAGCGAAGCAGGAAATATTTGATTTTTATAGCTCTTTCTAAACCTCTGCGATGTAATTTGGAATAAATTAACTTTCTCACTCAATCATCCAATGTATTGTGAGCCTATATTATTAAAATGACTTCATATAAGGGGATTATAGCCAACTATAATTTTAATTTGACACAAATAATGTGATAATAATAGAAGATTATGTTCATTTAGTTATTAATTCTCATTAAATGTATTCCAGTTAATCTAAAGTTGACAAAAAGCTTTTGATTGCATCCCATGATCTTCCTCAGAGGATGGATTTGCCCGAGATTTTTTTTTTTCCTGAGCACTTTAAGCACTTATCTATGTTGGCTTCTTGAGATCGAACTGAATCTAATATTAAATGTGACATTGAATATCAAACTGTGACATGATTGAAAGCTCCAGAACAGCTTATGTGTTGACCTGAGACTGTTTTCTTTTCAACAGCTGTTACTAATGGCCGAGAATGACCTTTTGCTCTCATATTCTAATGATTTTAAACCAAAATAAATCAATAACAGTAGATTTGAATGTTGGGATTTCATACAAAATTTTAATAAATTTTGATATATTATTATTTGCGCGTTTACAGCTCCAGTTTCATGGTTCTTGAATCATGGCTTACATTTTGTTCCACTTACTATTAGAGGCTCTTCATGCTGTAACAGAAATTTATTTTAATCACTAAACTGGATGAGGCCCAGCTTCCCACTTTGGTGGTTTTAGTGAATATTTGTCCCCATATAACATTCCAGGCTGCTCCAAAGAAAATGCAATGACGACTGTAAAGTTAAAACTGGTAACACACGGACATTAAGTGATGGACGCCGAGGTGAATATCAATGAGACATTAATGGACATGACAATGGGAAACACTTTAACTCGTGCTTAGTTGAATTAGCTGACATTAAAGTGTAATCTTAAAGATCCCCCTCCACATGTATTAAGGCCTGCATAACAATGATCTAATACGTGTCTGACAAGTTTTTTGCAGAAAAAAAAACATATAATTACCACAATAAAATCCCTAAAATGGCACTTATATAAAAAATTCCATGCAAACATTTTTTTCATTTCACAAGTTTAACTTCTGGACACAAGATGTCTCCTCCTTCACTGTAAAGTCCGTCCTCAGTGTATGTGCACTGGAGGCTTCAATATCTATATAATATATGTCTTTCAGCCCGACCTCATTCACTGCGCTGGTGTGTTGTCTGGCCTCAATCTCCTCTACCATCACTGTGATCTCGTCTTCCAAAAAGTTTGATTTTTTTTCTTTTGGTCCATGACTATTTCTAGCTAAACCCTCCTTTGTCCTGGCACTATGTGAGGGGAAATTGCATGGTAGGTGTGGTCAGTTTGTGTAGATTTTAGACTTATAGATCACAGGTAGGTAAGTTACAAATGGGATTCTTAGAACCTGCTTAAGCTAAGGTCTTCTATGCTAAGATCTTAAGCATAATTCCAAGTATAAATCTAAAAACATTGTTATAAATGAGGCCCCAGGATTGGCTTCCAAACTATGCTTGTAAATTCAGATTTTCACTGAGCTCAGAGAAAATTTACAGTTTCAGGAATGAATGTGAAAACAGGGGAAATACATTTGTGACTGGAGGGGAATTTAATTTACAGTATTTTTTACTTTGCGCAGCTGAATCTACTTGCTTTTCACTTTTGCACCCTCCCTTCCTCTCTTTCTTTTAACACT
>JBBPCS010000330.1:7820222-7843255 GCA_037974645.1 Hollardia meadi
GTGTGTGTGTGTGTGTGTGTGTGTGTGTGTGTGTGTGTGTGTGTGTGTGTGTGTGTGTGTGTGTGTGTGCAGGCCACCAGGTACTGCTGATATCGTTCATTCGCAGATGTGCTCTGACATTTCCTCTCAGCTGAACGTGAACAACAACCCCTAATTTGTGGACGAAGACGCACACATGCACGTATCCACTAGACACACACATTCAAAGCCAGAGAGCCCAAAGGCATTGTGAGCCAGAGGAGGAAATGTCAATGTGAACAGGAGTCTGTGGGAAAAGATTATTTTACACCAGTGTCTACAGAGACAACAGTACATCAGCAGTGAACAGTAAACCCCTGACATATACAGCTAGAAGCAGCTGGCAAACACAAATTTATCTGTTCAAAACTCCTACACAGGAAAGATTTTTTTTTATTAACAGATTGAATAAAAAACAAAAATTTGTAGAAGTAAATTTAAGTTTTAAGAGCAGCAAAATGCAATAACATGAAATTTGACAATATCGAATGACAGTCGGAATATATGGAATTAAACTTGAATATATGAATTGAAAGTCACTGCCACTTCAGCTGGTACAACAGAAGTTACTTATGTACATTACCACCATGGTTTAATAATTACATGGATATAAAGCAAATTGAGACAAATTGTCATTAAAATTTCCCAGAGCCAAAAGTGACGTCTTCGAGTTAGTTCATTTGTCCAACCAACGGTCCAAAACTCAAAGACTTTTCATTTTCTATCATGCGTGACAAAGAAAAGCAGCAAATCTTTACACTGAAGAAGCTTCAACCAGCAAAATTATCAAAATACTTGGCAACCAATTTTCTTTTAATCAGTGAATTGATTAATCAGCAAAACGTGGCAGCTCTAGTAATATCTAGTAATTAATTGACTAAAAATGGCAGAAACATGTCTTTGTATGTAGTCAAAGGAAAAGATGCTGGATCACTGGAGCCTCGAGTGGGATGAGAGTAGGGTAACCAGAGGGGCAGAGGGGGTTTTAAGTCTTGACTCATTTGTGAGACATTTTTAAGCTAAAACCGGGTGTAGAGTTGCTTTTCAAACCACGAGAAAAGTAGTAGAAAAAAGTATTTTCAGTCAAACACGGTGCAGAATGTAAATTTAAGTGACCACTGCAGCCCATTACCATCATCATTATCCTCGGTTATTTCTTCTTTCTGAACCTCTTGGAGACTCACTGCCTTGTGTGATATGCTAACAATGAACTGCTTTCTGACGGAGGCAACTTATATTAAGAGGAACAAAAATACTTCCTGTTTGCTCATGCCGCCATTATCAGCAGCTGAGTGAACAAGTCATAAACACTGCAAAGGGTGGGGAAACGTGACAAATGGACATGCACGCAGCGGGACAGTATAGTGCCTTAATGATGGGCTGTGATGACAGTTGCAATCGTGATGTGGCCGACGGTAATGAAGGTGACTACGTTGAAGTTGATGACAAATGACATAGTGACATACTTAGAATTAAGTACAACAGTGCCCTCAAGGCTGCAAACAGAAATAAACACACTGGTATAATTAGTTTGCACATGTATAGCATGCCTTCAGTAAACTGCTCATGTGTGCACTGATATATGTGTGTGTGCATGAATGTGTGAGCTAATGCATGCGCCCAGATGCATGTGGGCTCACCTTGGCGTCTGTTAATAAAGAGTTTGTTCAGCTGGTGGAGGCCCAGACCCTCAAGACACCCCTTCTCCTTTCTGGATGTTGATGATTCTTGTCTATTTAGCCTTATTGACCTCTACATCCAAACTAATCTGCCTTAAATTATGCATAACCTTTTACTTGGCAGAGCTCCCCATAAATCTGTTTATTCCCTGTTTGCTCCCTTACAAAGCCCGCTAAACAAATTCCAATTAAGCAAAACAGCAATACAGCATGAATGATAATTCAACTCGGTGCAGTCCCCAAAGCAGATAAGAGCATAATCATTGCTGTTAAGTGTAAGGCGGCTTATAAGAGACGGATGTTCAGTTTTCCCTCGAATCTGGTTAGTGCGTATTATTTTCAGGTCATTTGGTCTTTGTGAACGCTTAACAATGAGTGTGTGCGCGTCCCTGTTTACGCATCCATGTACATGTATGAACTCATTAGATATTTTTGATACACATTTTTGATTAGGTTTCCCTCACAGTAAATAAATATGTATGTATTTATTTATTATGTATTTAACAATTGCACCTAAGGAATATACTTGGCAGGACATTTCACAGTTTCATTTAATTTCACAATAAAAATATTACAATGTGTTTCTCTGGTGGACAAACTATAGATTGGTAGGTATCTTTCACACATCAGTTTCTTGTCATTTACTGGCTGACATACAGTACATGTCAATACTGAGATATCTTTAATGAGATTGAGATGAGTAGTTGGCTGTACTGCATGTGTTTGCAAAGGAGTTCACGGTCGTGTCTGGTCAAACAGGCTGTGTTCTGCAGGGTTGAATTTTGAGTTGGAAAGTACATTTACACAGGTGCTGTCTTTAAAAACGTAAGGTATTTTAATTTGATGCCACAGTACACGTCCACTCCTTAATAAATATTGTATTTTCTAATCTTCTACTATAGTTATAAGCTACATTGTTGAAGATTTGGCATTCAGAACATAGGATCCCTTTATAAAATCTTATATGTACATTGTATACATACAGAAATCCAAATGTGTCTTATGATGTAAAAAAAATACTTGAACACTTTTATTTTGAAGCTGTGGCAAAAGCAAATGTTTGGTTTGCGATTGTATGTTAATACAGCCCTGATGCAGCATGAGAAGAGTGAACAGTACAGCGAGGCTAATACCAACGAGGTGAAATTACAAACAGAAATACTGGATTACAAGCATGCATCAAATCCTGTGAGTCCAATCCACGTGTGTAGATCGGCAGGCAAACTGAATTCAGCCTGGGAATGGCAGACTCCGTCACTGACAGTGAAAAGTACTCTATAGAGAGGTAATTAAAGGCTGTAAATATGTTGAAAAACTGCACTCATAAATAGTATCAAAAATGTTTGGTTTTTTTGTTCATGAAAATCTCTCTCGAATATCTCTCGAAAGTTATTAGGGTAAGGAGGGGACTTGAATCTTATATTTAATCTTTTATATTTCATATTGTGTTATCGCCTCTGTCTAGAGCAAGAACTGAGTTGGTACAACTAACAATAACTAACTAAAAAAATTGAAGCACACTTTGAAAGTTAACTTACAGAACGTATGAAAAACAAAGCAAAACTATAAATATTCCAACAATTTGTTATGATGCAGAATAAAGTGATGGTTTTAGGGATGACTTTTGATAGAGGTAATACACATAAAGATCCAAGTGTATTCACAAAACTTTAATATTGGTCCTATTAACTAGCTGACTACAATGGGAAATACAAATAAATCCCTGAGTAAGAATTGGTGTGAACTACACACAATGAAGCCATTATTTGCAACTCTTTGATCCTTTTTAAAACTGATCATGCAAGAGCAGGCTGAAATATTAAGTTCTTACTTTTTTTTTTTTTTTAACTTTGTTGCAGATTTTCTGGAACTTCAGAAAAAAGAAAAAACTTTAAAGCAAAGGATCACTGTCTGTCTGTCTTTCAAATATCGTCTCCATACTTCACACTTTTCAGGTGTATTGCTGACGACCCATGGATGTGCAGTGTCAAATTTGGTGCAGTTTGGACATGCAATATTAATAATGTTCAATATTAATAAACTTTGAATAACCAATCGAGCTCAAGACTCACACACACAGACAAGACGGGAGATAGTTTGAGCAATAATAGTCAGAGAAAAGTAATTTCACATGGCATGCTCCAGAAAGAGAAAAATACACAGTGAAAACAAAGCTTACAGTAGACGGTGGTCGACAGGCCCCCACTTTATTTGTATCTATTTATATCTGCTTTTGGAGAAGCAGCAGAAGTAACCGTGTAAGAAGTGAAGCAATAAATGTACTGCTGTGGACGGGAGCAGCAGCAAATCTCATCTTTGAGATGAAAGCCCATCTCAAAAAAACAATATCAGTTTAAGTGGACATCGCTCTCTCCAAAACCACCACACTCCAATTTTCTAAATGTTTCTACATCACCAGCCAGCTCAGGGGACGGAGTTGTCTCCATGATTCAAATGCCCTGCCTATGTTGACCCGTTTTTATCGCCCGGCGCCAATCTGATTCCCGTTTGGCCTGAAGGGCTTCAGCAGATAAAACATTTTTTTGTTTTTTTAGTCTTTCTTGGAGTTTGTGATGAAGTCTGTGTTGCGCTGGGAGCCGGTAGTTTGTTGGGGTTAGCAGACTCCATTTCATTAGCTAGCTCTTGGCTGACTCCTCTTCTTCACTAGCTCCACTATGCTAGCTCCAATAGCTAGCTACATCATTGCCGCTGTATAGGACGGGAGCGCGCATAAATGTCACAGTCTACGTAAGCCAATGGATTTTCAAGTCATAACCCATGCACACATAGGCAATAAAACTGTGATTAATACATGTTAATTTCCTCACAAAACTCCACAATGCACCTTTAATGGGGCTGATTATACCTAATGAGGCGTCAGCTGAAATGGTTTTAATGTTAACCCTGCACAGTCAGTGTCGGGTGTGAGATAGTTTGGATGAGTGGTTCTTGAGAAACTGGAGGCCAAGCAATGGGCCAGTTCTGATCTTAAAAAGATACTGCACTATTAATCATAAAAATAATGTAGCTAAAACGCCATAAATTGAATGTAAAATATTTATAGAACATAAAGATAATCCTATACAAAATGTTAAAGCTTTACAGTCTCCCTGAAGCTTGTGGTGTGGTTTTCATTCAGGCTGCAGGCTGGACGCTGGGAGCAGGGACGAGCTGCAGAGGAGCCCTCTAAAGTTCTCTGCCTCCAGGTTTGTTGTTTTTTTTGTCACCAGAACTCATTGGCTATTCACCTGCTACTGCGTATGCTAATTTAATAATTAGAGCAAGAGAACAAAATGAAATAGTAATGAAATATGTCATGTTTTGAGCCAAACGGCTTCCTCGCTTCAGATAATTACCTTGGTAGTAAAAAGGAAACACAGAATGTGTCATGGAAATTATAATCTGAAGCTTTGATATAGCAAAATGATTTAGCGGGCGGGGGGGGGGGGTGAATCTAAATGCAGCAGGCAAACAAAAAGCTCATCACACAAAAGGTGCTAAGTCATAAAAAAGTTTCAGAATAATTTGTTATTAGTTTGTTCTTTTTTTCTTATGCAGTTAGATACCAAAGCATTTAAATACATAATTTGGATATTGTCCTGTTTCCTTTTCGAGAACACTTTCAATTTCTTTTGCTGAAATATTGCATCTTATTAGGGAATGTATTTCCTTTTGAATGCATGTACTGGTATTTATAGATTGCAGCTATACTCCGTTTTGAACTTTCAAAAGGGAAGAAAAATGTCTTTTATTTTCCTAAACTTACTGTGTTCAAGAAAAGTTGTAATTCTCAGCACTCTAGCTGTTGTCATTCGATTGACTTAATGCTGCTTGTACTTTTGCAAGTTGCCTTTTGTGATGATTCATTTTATTTTTTTTAAAGGCACCTTTCTTCCTGTAATAACAAGACCTTTTCAGGCTTTATTGTCCTACGTACTTTCAAAATTGCACCTTTTTTTCTCCCTCCTCTCACTCAGTACAGCAGTCTGTTTTATTAATTTCTTTTGACAGATGTTGGCATGGAAAAGGCCAGAAAACAAAGAGTGCTCATACTTGAAGAGTGCACAAAAAGTTGAGAGTTGAGAAAAAGCAGCTGTTAAGGACTTTTAAGGGGCATAATTTCTTTGCCATGTATTTCAACCGCCTCTTAACATGTCTCTTTGAAAGAAAACTATTCTTAACATTGTGTCAAATGCATATTCAACTGCAATTTTAGAAGTTAATACCATACAACACAGTAACTCAATAGAGGATACTGACTCTAGTACATCCAATATGCACCAGGTGTCCTTCACTCGGCCGCATGTGTGCACTTCAAAGGATAAACGGTCCAAATATATCTGTCCTGGTACTCTGAATTTCCAAGACCTCTTTCCATTAAGTGTGAGTGATAACAGGGCCCCAGCTGTGCCTTCTGCCACCACCCCTGTTTCAAAGACAGAGAGAGTAAGAGACGCAGAGGGAGAGGTTGACGGGATCCCCCTCCACTCCACTCCACCCCCACCCCAGCAGTCTTGACCCAGTTAAGACGGTTCTGTGACTGATAACCGATGCAGAGGCCGTCAGACGAGCTTTATTGAGACAATAAATGAGCCGGGACTCGAGTTGCACCGCAAGGAACATTAGTTATGTATTTAGAGTAGTGCTTGGCTGAGCTCTGCATCCATCCTCCACCTCCCTCCTCTTGTCCCTCTGCCTCCACCCTCCTCTCCTCTTCCCTCCGCTGATGTCTGATGTCATTGCCTCCCATCGTGGCGCGGCAGCTGCATCAGGATGCAATCTAGTTCTCACTCCTACACAATTCCCCCACCCCTGCACCCTCACTCTTTGCCAGAAAAGTGCTGAGTTACAGATGAAAATCTGGCCAATCTGCCTCTAGTCTTGATTCTATTGTTTTTTTTTCTTTCTTTTCCATATCAAACTGCCAAGTTTAGATGAATGCCAGAACTTTCCCCCGCTCCCAATTTTGATGCATTTTTATGATGCCCCCTGTCATTGTCATTGTGCTGCAGGTAGGTCAAAGCAGGGAGGTGAAGTTTTAGGGTCTCAGGTGAAATACGGGTATATTTGCAGTGATGGAAAGTAACTAAGAACACTCCCTAAAGTACTCAATGAAAATTTACTTAAAGGTACTTGTATCTTACTTGAGTACTTCCACTCTCTTTCTTTCATTTTAATGATTTTATCCACATTAAGTCTGTTTCCATTCACCTGTTTTTATGCACATTTTCAATTTGTACATAAAAAACCTGAATGGAAATGTTGCAAGTTCAGACCCAGTGTAAAAAATAAATAAATCGACAAAGCGTAATTGAAACACCGAATAAACCATGACATACATGAAGAATGTGACTTCATCGACTGAAGGTTCCGCTCTACTGAGACAAAAAGATTTGTGTGGGCCAAAGAGATTGTATCCTTACATGAAACAAGCAGAAATGCCATATTTCAATCATGTTTTCCACACTTCGTTTGAGGTCTGGTTGGTGCTCTTTTAATTTTGTAATCCTGTTCCACCCTCTTCTTCTGCAATGATTCAGTGGTACCCGACTGGAGAATTATTGCCACCATAGTCCCTTTAGTTTATTGCCCAACTCCTGATATTCTCAGACTGGTAGTGGATGGGAACACATTAATTCACTTTGAATTTTTTTTTTTGTTTGTTTCACAGAAACCAGTGCCTTTGAGCCAGGCACTTAAATGGCACAGTACATCTTTTTTCATATAATACCCTTTTGAAAGACCCTTAATCATACGAGGCAATGTTGCATGTGTTTGCATGTAGGAAGAACACAAATCAAGACTATTTCACACAATCTTCTGTAAAACGGCCAATAACGTAATCTCCTTTGCAAAAGCCCATTGATGGTAATGAACATTGTCATGAAGACACGGAAGAATAGACTGATGATTGCGAGGCTTATTATTTCACATCTGCAGATATCATGCAATACCCCAATAACAATCATAATTAGACCTACTTGGCACACAATAATGTTGTCTTATAATTACATTTCACAATGAAATCAGGTCTTTAAAAAAATCCCTCTCTTGTGTTCTCTCTCTTGTGTTCTCTCTCTCTGTATGTGTGTGTTTGTCTTGCATGTTTGTGTGTGGGCACTGTATTTAGTAAGTGTGGCTGAGGCTTGTGGAGTTTTTAACTTGACATTTCCAAGGATTGGCAAGAATCAATAGCAAAGGTCAGGCAAACAATAACTTCCAGCTTGTTGTGACGCTCTTTACAGGAAGTCTGCCTGTGGCTGCATCGTCGATTGCCTGACGCCTTTACAGTATATTCTCCGTCTGCATCCATCATTAACTATACCGTATTTGATGGCAACAGTCAGAAATTGAGAACGTTTTGATTTTGACATCTTCCTTGTATTCCATGAAAATTGCAAAACACTTTCAAGGTGCAAACTACGTCTATTTGGTGTCTGAGAGCAGAGACAGAAGAAGAGAGACTATTACCTCCAGGCCGCAAGTGTTTGTGCCACTTCCTCTCTTTTTTTCTAGAACTACTACTAGCACAAGTACAGTTCCTATCGACTTTATTTGCCATTTTACGTGGAGCAGGGAAGAGCCTCTGAGTGTTTGACATAACAGCAGGGTTGCAAATACAGTACTGTTGTGGGTGTTCTGCGGCCCTGAGAGCTGTCAGTTTGTCGGCGTTGGTAAACCTCAGAGACCCAGCCATTATGAGGTCCATCATGCGCGCTGATGGGGCACTGTGCACTCCGGATTGTAAACAACAAATCGATGGGCTCATTTGTCATTTGGTTTGGAAGGAAACAAGTTTTTTTGGGGGGGAGAGATCCACTTTTCCAATCCAAATGAACCGATCAATCTCAGCTCTCTCCTGGGGCCTCCCCACCAGCGAGCGGGGTGGGTATGGAGCTGAAAAAGAGCCCTCTGTCTCCCTTTTCTCACTCATTTCTTTCCCCACGTCTTATCTCCTTCCCTTGCTCATCTCTTTTCCACTCTCACTAATACACGTTGTGCCTCTAAAGCATCTTTCAGTTGGTTTCCCGTCTCCGAGTTTGTCTCTTTCTCCCGTTGTTCTATAACACCACCCACGTTGCTTTCCTGTGGTGCATTTGTAATCCACAGAAGAGAGGAGAAGGAGGAGAAGAGAGAGCGAAGAGGAGAATGGGTTCTACTGTTCCGCACTGATGGTATTTTGTGTTTAAGTGGGGGGCAGAATGTTCCTGCCAGAGTGCTGCTGATGCTGAACGGGACTGGCAGGTGGATTATACCTTGTACCACTTTGTCCCTGGACAAATTTAAAGGCAGCCCAACAACCAGGCACCATGGGAGAAAGTTGGTACGAGGGAGGCTTGATCTGTCCTTCTCTTCACTCCCTCTTTTTATTTCCTCTTTCCCTAATTCTTTGCTACTTTCATCACAGGTTCTGTGGTGGAAATCTTTTCTTTTTTCTGTCATTCTCTGTTTTACTTGCACCCACCTACACATACACAAACAGCTGAACAACATGTCCAGTTTCACTTCCTGCATAAACTCTTTCCCAGGCACAAATTGCTAACTTCTGCCTAGTTTGTAAAAATACATGAGACTCCGCTCTCTGCTCTGCACTCAGCATCTGCTTATAGGTACTATACAAGAGCACAAGAGTACAAGAGCTTGTGTGTGCCGAGATCAAGTACAAGAGTATGAACATAATAGTAACGAGCAAAGATAAGCCGAAAACACTTTTAGTGCTCTTCAGACAAGCACTACACATCAAGTGTTAAACATTACCAACATCCAAAGATACTCAGAAATTCAGGCTGTTACAGTGAGTTGAAACAATTCCTGTAATTTCACTGCTTTTTGTGATTCTTTAGACTGGGAAGGTTTTAGGAACCAGGTGAAATTTGAACAAACCAACTGTTCTCAGTTATAGATACAACTATTAATTACTACTAATACTACTAATATTTTCATGAAACCAAACCCCAATTTTGAGATTATTTATACTCGGCATCTTTCTGCAATAATTATTCAATGTATTTACATTTTGTAATTACCTCTCTATGTATTAGTTTTCATGGGTAGTGATGGGGTCCAGCATTCCTGTTGCCGAGATCAGCCTCGCTGATCGCAATTATTCTTGACTGATTTCTTGATTAGTCAATGTGAGTGTATGGTTGCAATGTAAATGCGTTGTAGACACACTTGCTGCTCTGTTATAATTCGGACAAAGTAGCTTCTTAAGGACAGTATGCTACAGTATTAACCACTTGTTATGACCACAATAACCACTGGTGTTTCCAGATCAACCTGAACTAAAATCTTGAAGATCCCCAAAAGGGAAACCCAAACATAGTGATCATGCCCTGGTGGACATTTTAGGTAGATCTTATCATCATCAAAGTGTTTTTTTGTTTTTTGTGTGAAACATCATGATTGACAACTGAGCCAACCCGTTCTCATCCCAGGTCCTCATATACCGACGATTTGTCATGCGGCTCTTGTGTCGCACCATGCACCCTTTGGCATCTATGGCCGATACGCTAAGTCCTCCCTTTACCGTTTCTGAGCGACTCGCAAAGGCTCTCACCCTGCGCATTTTATCCTGACGCACAAGGTCTATGTTAGTTTGGTTAAGTTTAGGCACAAAAACCACATGGTTAGGTTTAGGAAATGACTGGTGGCACTTGATTTCAAACCATCTCCTGGCCGAGGGTCGTGCATGTGACCCTCCAATCAACCCTGACCCCCACCCCCCTTGGCACTTTCTCGCTTTGTTTCCAAAGATACATCTTACATCATGCTACGTCATCTGTTCAAGTCGTCTGACGCAGAAAGCTTTACATTGCAGGTACATTAAGCCCTTGTGCGTCTCTACCTGATGCCAAAGGGTACCTTGTGCGTCTGGATGAGATGCGAAGGGCTGTGACAAAACATCAATATCTGACGAGCTGGGGATGAGAACAGGCTGAGTTTGGTGGGTGTGATGAGTACAGGCAGGAACTCGATTCCCAGGCTTCACCGCCTGATCACTACCGCGCAGACTCTGGCTCCAAATGAATTCACCAGCGCAAGATGGCGGCACTTGTATCTGGGATTTTTGGCTATTTTTGTACAATAGGAAGAAATGGAGAGACGTCATCTATCTTTACATGTCAATGGTTATATCTAACCCATGAGGGTAAGTTCATGAGGGTAAATTCATGAAAGGTTGCATTTAAGGGTCACAGTTTTTTAAAGCTCAAAAGCACGTATTTAGATGAGGAAAAAACATGAATGTCACACCAAACAATGGTAACTATTTTGTCTCCTGTAATTTTTTTTTTTTAAACCCTATTCAAGAAAAACACAATCCCCTGCTATAATTTTGGAAAAAGTATGGTTTATTTTAGAATTGTAGATGAATCATAGTGAGGTACTGATAATGGGCCACTCAGAGTGAATCGCCTAAATAAGAGGCTTTTAAAAGCCAAAGCACAGAGTGATAATAGCAAAGAAAAATTACCTAAAAAATATAAGAACACTCAACACAAGCCACTGACACCTGCATTATACTGCAACACACAGACTTTTGGAAAGGAGGGTTGAGGGACCAACAGCCTGACATACAAATTGTCCTTATATGCACATACACATCAGAGGATAGGTTTAAAATGGGATATATTATCCACTCTTTTTGTTGGTTGGTATGTATGCAGTATATTATACATTATATACATACATACATATTTAATGTTGTCAAACTATAAGATTTTAACAAAATGGGTTACTGATTTGGTAAACATATTGAAATTTCAATGTTAGTTGAACTAAGTTTGTTTACGATTAGAAGGACTCTGATGCTCCAAAAGGCAATAAATAAATGCATAAAAAACTTTTTTTTAAAAATAAAAACCCCACAGAAATGGGTTACAAGCGTTCTAGTTTGTGCTATTTATGGATCTATAACTGTATATTACATTTAATTAAGAAGGAAACTTATTGGACAGGCATGTCAAAATTCTTTTGGTCAATATCCTGGTATGACCAATAAAACTGTAATTAAGTACAGAAACACAATTAGAAAACCTGAGTTCTGAATTCAAATTAAAAACTTTGTTCTACAACTGCTGCTAGTCTTCTATCTTCTATCAATGTGCACAAACACACTTACAGGAGGAACACAGTACTGTAAAGATATCTTTACAAAATGCCGGTTCAAGAAATGTATGGGGAAATACGTGACAAGTCAACAGTCAAGGAGAATTTATCATTCCCATGCCTGTGCATGTGCTGAGTTTTATGCAAACCAACAGCTGTTTGAACCGGATACACAGTGAAAAACAACAATTTTGTCCCTGCTCTTTCTCTCTCCTTCACACACGCACGCACGCACATGCACGCACATGCACGCACACACACACACACACACACACACAGTAAAATCTGCTCTCTCCCTCTCTATCTGTATCTGTTGGTATAAGTCCAGCCTCTGGTGGCCTGCTCCCTGTGGACTCAGTCTAACTCTCCACATTGACTTTGTCCTGTCTCAGGAGATGATCTTGTCTCCCACAGGAATCACACTTTTTATGCACATCCATGCACCCATGCATACAGTATGTTGCAAAAACAGACTCTCTCTCTCGCTCTCACACACAGACCTACGCACACACCATACCACCTTACAGTGTATGGCAGTATCACAGTATTTGCAATTTCTTTTAAAAAACACAGTTTCAACCCATATTATAGCATAATCACATAACACATGGTTAGGATTTGACTAATAATGGAGGAAAAATATATTAAAATAATATCTAACAAATTCAGTAACAGTTATGTCACACAGTTAGCAATGGACTACATTCACGCGGAAGCAGTTTGTGTGTCAACTATTCCGAACCATAAAGAATAAGTCCACAATCGATGCTGGAAGAAAGGAAACCTCGGAGCATGCCAAGCAGGATTTTTTAAAACAAAGTGACGGTCACCTGTCTGTGTGAAACAGGTTGGGCTGAAAGCTTGCTGACGTAGTGACTACTGCAGGGCTAGTCAGTGAACTGTTCCAGTTGGCGAACTAACCTTTAACTCACTAACTGGCCTGGCCAGGCTAGTGCCAGTCAGTCATAATAGCCACTGCAGTGATTCTCTGTGTTCTCTCTACTGTCTTGTTTCCATCCAGATGGATATTCCCAGTTGCACACCGTTTTGTTCAATAAAAAGTGATTGAAAATAAAGCTCTCCAAGCTTTAATTCAGCTACTAACAGGACACATAGTTTACTCAGGCGACATATTTGTACCATCAACTCCTGCCTCATATCTGTCTGCTAACAGTTTTCACTCCGACAGGAGGTAAAAATAAAGCAAATGGTGCAACACAGCTAATAAACCATGATTGCTTCCTCTGTTTTGGACTCTCCAGCTCTTAGTCCCCTCAAAGGTCAGCACTGCCAAGACAGCTTGCTATTGGTCAACGGCATTAAGACGTATTCACCAAAGTTGAATTTTACACGGAACATTTGAGTGCATTAATTTCTTCTTATTGCTCTGATTCCATTGGAAATAAACCTGATTTTGTATCCGGGTGTGTTCAGGCTTTTAGACTAATAATTTTGTAACACCAAACACTGAAAGGGTGGATATTGTAAGTAATTGCTGTGTGTAAATAGACACAAACGTGCATGGGCAAACTGTTTTCAGCTTCAGTGAGTTTCCTCACTTATTATCTACAACACCTCCAACATGAACACAAACCTCATAAATACATTCTGTTGCCTTGCAAATGAGATTGTTAATATAATTTGTAATTAGTGCCAATAATGAGAGTGAGAGGTTTTAATTTTCAGATTTTCAAACCGAACATATTTTTGCCGAGCCAGAATATTTTGGAGGGACTATTTACAGGTACTTCGTCACAAAAAAAAAGTGAATTATATTAGATTTCATGACAATTAGCGATACTTGTTAGCCGAAAATGATGTGTTTAAATCAGCACGTGTTTTCAAGTGAGTGTAAATAGGGTATTACCATAGTAAGCCAATAACTAACAATGTTTTGGAGCCAAATCATCTCCGGCTTAAATTGCTGGTGTTTGACTGGAAGTTTTTTTTATATATATTTGAAGGTGCAAAGTCTCAAAAATCACATGATGGACAAATAAATAAATAAAAATACTGCCAAACAACACCAACCATTTTTTTAATTCACACTAGAAGTAAGTCTTGGTTTAAGGTTTGAGGTTATGTTATGTTTAGGATAGATTAGGCTTTGTAGCGGTGATTAAATGGTGGGGGCAATGCAACATAGAATGGGAGGCCATTTTGGATAGATGAGAGGAGATGCAAGACTTATTGATCCATTTTGTAATTGCACAGCACTCAGTGAATACTTTGTTTTGTCTTGTTGCGATTGAAAAGCTGAAAAAATAGATCAAGCAGAGGACACTTTTCAACAACTAGAATGTGTCACCTTGGTATATCTGCTCAACTAATAGATAAAACACTTTTAGCCTTGTTCACAATGCGACGCTGTCTTTTTTATCTTTCAATTATTTTTTTTCTGCTAACCTTTTATTTTTAGTGGTTGATATCACTAAATGACTATAAAGGCCATTGCCGGGAAAACTGGCAGCCTCTCTGCACATTGTTATTTGAGGCACCAGCTAGAATTTCAAGAGGAATCTGTCCACTTCATGGCGATTATTGCTTTCAGTCCTGGCCTTCAGGACACAGACTACTGCTAATTTTATAGCCTATGATAGTTAATTGCATTCTCCTGAAATCCCAGGTGTAAAACAGTCGCTGATAGAATGGCTAGAATTAAAACCAGCAGGACTCTGTGTCCTGAGGCCAGCAATTTTGAATGACTGCTCTTCTGCAGATTGTTTTATACCTCAACATAGAAAGATCACAAAGGCTTTCAAATTTTTTCAGAATGGCTGTGAGCCATTTAGAGGTTTGTTTTCACTATGTTTGTTCTCTGGTTTAAAGTACTATATGGGAGTAAAAATGTACATTTACTACTATGGACACCCTAATATAAACCAGGGGGTTATAATGGTTTATATGAACGCCTGAGTATTATAGTTTCATAGAAAATGAAATATTGATGTTTAATAATGCAATAAAAGCACATTCATATACTTCAAAAGTATCTAATTCTGCTCATCAAAGGAACACTCTCCAATGGCTGGCTGCAGCTTCAGTGTACAATTTAACATTATAATTAGCTTCACAGCAGTGGTCCATTTCAAAACTAAAGAATATAGAATAAGTATTTGGCAAAAACTCATTCTGGTACACAATACTTTTCAACAGCCCTGGCCTTTAAAGTGCTATATCCACGGTAAGTGCTCATACAAAGTGTTGTTCCCCTTGGGATCAAACCTCTGGCCTCAGTTTAGACTCAGAGAGATTTGCGGGGAGCAAGGTTTGCTTGCCTGCGGGTGTGCATGCAACACACAATCACCTGATGTGAGGCTTTGCCTTTTCCTCTTCCATCTATCAATCGGGACGTACCCTTTGCACCCTCAAATCAGTCTAGCCTAGTCCCATTAGAGCACAGTTTACCCATTTTTCAGGGAGGGAAAAGGTAGCAGTTGTAGCGTGTTGTCCAGAGAAGAAAACTTCAAAACTTAGGCTCACAATTTGTAACCTTTGATGTGACATATATGTTCGAGTAATTATGGTTCAAATATATATGCCAACCAGTGGGGTAGCTCTAGTATCCCCAGCCAACATGTTAGCTACGGCTGGGCCTGAAGTGGTCAATTTTGTGCAACTCAGATGGGCTAAAAGTCTATCAAAAATTCAGACTTTTGCTGTAGCTTTAAAATGCCAAAGGACAGCTAAGAATGATTACCTTACAGCTGCAGCAACATGGTTTAGATGGGATGGTGGTACCATTTGGTTTGGTGGTACCAAATCTCATCTTTGCCCATGAGGTTTCCAACTTCTTTCACCAACCCTTTGGCCAATCATTAGCCTACATTTGTAAGTGGACACACAATAGAGGCACTTATGTGAGCATTACTCCTCACTCGAGTACCATAGCACACGTCCTGCTCATTACAAGTCATAACCTTGTGGCAATCCAGGCAATTACTATGACACATACATGCCCTCACATGCACCCTCTGCATTCTTGTCAATCACCCATTCATAAAACATCACATATCTTTTCCAGTTCGCTCTTCTCTATAGTAGCCTTGCCTCTACCCGTCAGTGGACAAAGTGTCCTCCTTACGCACCCTCACAGCAGTTTCCTCTCCAGCTTGCATGTATGGTCTTAGCTCCATGTTTGCATGTTCAAATTGGTGTCAGGAGATTTTTAAACACTATCATCAAGATGGACAACTCAATGAAGACCTAACGGAATTAATCAAACACGCGCAGATGGACATGGGGAATCATGTGGATTACTGCATGGATTACTCGTGCCAAAAGGGAACCATGAAGTTGGCCAGCATGTGAACCTGCAGAGGAAAGTTGTGTTGTAAATACTGCTCTCTAAAGGCAAAGAGCAGTACAGAAAAAAAACAGTTTCGAAAACAGAAAATGGACCGAAAGATTGTATTGTCTTCATTTCATACCTTTTTAGGTTGATTAAGAACTGAAAGACCTAAAAGACCCAGTACACAAACACTGCACTACAGTCCCAGTAGCAGAGCCAAATGTAGCCTATTTTTGTTTTGCTAGGTCTATTTTATGAATATTTACAATTGAAGTGAAACGATTTAATACATATAAATTGTCCTATATCATTAAAATGTAGATTAAGCAAACTAAATCACAGGACTTAACCTAAAGTCAAAAGCTAAGCTAAGATGGCAGTTAGCCTATACTGCTCTGCTAAACTTAGGAGTTTAGCTTCATCATTATCATGACTGGATTTAGTGTCTGCCCCATTTACTTATGTGGAATAACAAATGAAAATACCAATGTTGGTTCATAAAATGGTCATTTTTGATTTGCATTACAGTGAGGGAAAACAGTTTTACATTTGGTTTTAGGCTAAGGCTAGCTGTGACTTTCTCTGTTGCTAGCTTTCACTTCACAAAACTCTTCTGCTCTACTTGTCTTGTTGTCTGTCTCTCTGTGACATTTCTATAGCATTTTTATATATCAAAACATGTTTTTTTCCTATTTATTCAGAAACATTTTGGCTGTGTAGGTCAGTGCATCCTTGAATGGATGTTGACAAATATTGAAGGGCAGCATACTTAATATTAAAGGATCTAATCAGGCTCATAAAGTAAATTGAATCCATGCACGTTTTGATCAAATTAAGTTTCACAATTGTCAGTCTCAGGCCTGACTTGCGCTTCAATTGATACGACCCCCCAAAAACCTCAAAGATAGCCTACGCACTATGAGTCAAACCACAGCTTACAGGTTATAGAAGCTGCATTGTTAACATGGAAACTGCAGTTTAAATTATTTTGAAAAGCACCAAATCACTCACTATCCTACGAGTACAAATGGAGAGCACTTTTAGCAGACATTAGTGATTAGGAGGGTTTATTTGTTCATGTGTGTTTTTAGCCTCCAGCCTGAGAAGAACAGAAATAGAGAGGAAACAAACAAAAGACATTTCTGACACCTACATACAGTAAATACCACTGCTATTCTACCTCACCTGTCTGAGCACATTATTAATACAGGAGGACACTTTGTAGCTAACTTAATCAGATGGAGTGAGCCGTGAGTATGAAAAGCAACGAGAAAGAGAGAGAGAGAGACAATGAGAGAGGGTGATGTGAAAAAGCGAGAGAGAGCGGGAGAGAGAGAACACATTAGTCCATGTATGATTTATTCCCTCCTCTAGGTGAAGGAGACACCATTTGTATTCATTTGCCTTTATTTTTATCTTAGATTCTTCTTGCCTTCACATGCCTGTCTCCACCATACTAATATTATTTTGGCCATGTGATGTCCCCATAACTGGCTCTTATAAAAATTGGCCCCGTGCGACAGCAGAGGATGATGCACCGCGTCCAGGGGGAGGAGTTCTATTTTACTTCATTCATCTATTTTTTTTTTCTATTTCTTTTTTTACAGCGAGATTAAAAGGTTCTCCCGGAAAGGATGCTGTGAAGGGTGGGGAAAATGATGTCTGTCCTCACAGTGAGGGACACACTAACATCCACACATATGCAGACACACACATTTTTTATGTGCATGCGCACTTAACATAAGGCCTGGCTTTTTTTGTGTGTGTGTTTTTATTACTGGCAAGGTGAGCCAGTAGTGCTCCAACCCAAGGACAAAGACAACTGCGACCACAATCCTCCTTGCGGGGCTTTTGCAGAACAATTAGATGAGAGCAGAGGGTGACTGCATTAGTGTTTCAGGACAGTACACACACACACGCATAAAAACACACAGCACAGCTAACAACACAAGGAATGTATAAACTGATGTAGACACTCATGACATACAATCACCTGTTTAAGGAAATATTCAACATTTTGGGAAATATTTATATACTGTAGGAATGCCTACCAACACAATTTTCAACCAGCAGAGGTTTCAGGAAGTTACTGGTCCTGACCATAAAAATAAAAATGTATCTTTTGGGGGTTTTTTTTACATTTACTGTACTGACATGGTAAATATGCAAAACAGTGATTAACGATGACGTGATCAAACCATTTTCTCATGTACAATACATGTGTATGAGTTCATGCGCAAGATTATTGAAAGGCCTGCTCTGCCTGCAAAGCTGTCATTATGTATATTCAAATATGCAGGTTTTCCCACATGCACTGTAAAGTACCAGATGCTTCAGCTAAGCAGAGCACAGTTTAATCATTTGTTTCAGCACACATAGAGCAAAAAGGACCACACACTATATCATCTGCTCCGGCTGTCTGTCTCAGACAAGCCTGAGCCTAGCGTTAGCTGTATGGCTATGTGGTCGTCTCCCATGGCCTCATCAACAAATAGAAAGAGCACTTTTCCCAGTCTGTCCTTTTAGTGTAGATGCAACAGTGAAATTCACTCAGATAACGAAAGCCAGTTAGCCACATGCAGTCATGTGTGCAGAAGTTTATTGGAGTGGCCAAATTCAAGACTGCCAATATGGCCAGCTATCATCTACATTCATTTTTAACTGAAAAATAACCTGTTTGCAAAAACAAAACTAGAATGAACCTAATTAGTATGATACATAATGCCAAGCCTGAGGACAATGCGTACCAATTGTTTCCCTCCTCCACTTTTATTCCCTTTTTTTCCCTCTTTGTTCTCCTGTCTGCCACACCTCACATTCGGCTGGCGCATCCATCCAACCGAGTGCACCCAGCTGCATGGCAATTACAGGTGGGGCTTATGAACGGTACACAACAACAAGACGCATACATTATTAAATGAACCCATGTTCAGATGAAATTGCTAAGCCAGCCAATAAAGGTAAATTACCAAAGACAGAATGTGGCAGCAAGAAAGAGAGAGGGGCCCTGCCCGAAAATTGCATTGCGTTAATGAACGACATCACTTCTGAAAATGGAGAGGAAACTCGGAGTTGCACCTCTCAGCGCAAGAGAGAGAGAGAGAGAGAGAGAGAGAGATGGAACACAACATTGACTACCTAATTATGCATTTTATCATTTCAGTCACAATAGAGTGCCTCCCTTCTTTAGTTGCCCAGTGTACGCGTGCAGCTGTTACTCCGCTGCTTTAATGAGGAAGATAAAGAATAATCACGAGCATGTTATATTTACATCTACCGACCACCAAATTACACACACACACACACACACACACAAACACACCACCCCACAGGGCCACATAGTCACAGTCCCCTCATTTTTTTTAAGCAACGTCATAAAACAATGTGTAAAAACACAGCAGTTCGGCTTGTTTTTGGCCGTCATTAAAGAGCGTTGAAAATTAGCCAACATGAGCTTAATGGCTAACTGGATTGCATTCACTGCGTTGTTGCTTGTGTTTTGACACTGTGACTTGTGCAGATCACCTCCCCTTTTCCCTCTCCTATTGACTTTCCCCTCACGTCCCTGGCAGTCAAAGCTAGCACAGATCCTTGACTGCCGGCAGAGCTGTAATATCATGTTGCTGCTCCATTACGATGCATCCTCTGCAACCCATACCATCCATCCATACGCGCATACATCCTTCCATCACTGGGGCCACAACCATTTGATTCCTTTGGGATCTTAAAAAAAAAGAAAAAAAGAATAAAACGGTAGTTGTAAATACAAGGAAGTGATGAAAGGAAGATGAGTGGGTGCTGGAGAATGGAGGAGATGTACACCGCAGGGCTCTGACACCCATCATATGGAATCAGCACCTCGTGAGTAATGGGGGTTAAAAAGGGAAAGTGCTTTCTCTCTCAGTGCCAGATGGGCTCGTGTGTGTTGGACCGGAGCTGTGAGTGAGTGAGTGAGCAAGTGAATGAGTGAACAGCCCTTTTTGGCAGCCACTCCGTCGACAATCAAATGGCACGGGGGACTCCAGAGATGATTGGCCCACCTCGTCTGAGCTTCCATTAAGTACATCTGTAGTTTACATCTGTGCGTGGTGCTCAGGGATTGCGGCATTGTTTAGAGTACTTGTTGATGTCTGACTTGCTTGTCGATGACAAAGTGAATTCATTTTTTCCTGAGGTGATTTCAAGGAAGTTGTCAGAAAACTGAAGAATGAAGTGACAAAATAGTACATGCTTCACAGCAACATGTCAGTGTCTATGTTTTTTGTTTTTTTCCTGTAAATCTTTAGGAAGTTGGTGCTTTTTTATGCAATATGATAGCTTAAAGATGCAAAACATTAATAAAAGTGTTTGACCTATGCCACAAAATAGATGCCTGCTCAAATCAGTAGTTGATCATTACTTGAGATTGTTGCCAGGAGCAGCATTGTTACACCCAATTCGAGTAATAATTTTTTAGTTAGTTGTCACCGCATTTCATTGAATGTTTGTTGAACCGTGATGTATTGTAGGCTGTAAGAGCTGAAGAGTTTTATTGTTTTCAAACAGGCTTGCAGGCTGTGCCTCAATGCTTCTTCTCAGATCATTAACAGCATGTGGAGCCAGAATATTTTCACATCTAACTTGGTAAATTAAGGATTTATCTAGACCGAGTTTCCGACTTGGCATGTGTGTTTTCCGATGATTTTTTTTGTTTGTTTGTCTCGTTTAAGTGTTTTATGGTAAGAGTACAATTATTAATTGAGCTTGTCGTTTGGTTAAAGAGAGAAATTCAGAATTCAGAAGGTGTACAGTATGTATGTTTTCCTTTTTCTGGACAATAAGTATAATATTTCCTTTCTTGACATTTTTTAAGACATGTTTATTTTGTTTGTTTATGTATAAAGGTGATTGCCTTTCAACACGTCCCCCTGCCAAAACTACATCGTAAGAAGTGGTTGTCATTTTTGGGAACACAAAAGTACTCTAATGAGTTATTTTTCTCCGGTGGTAATGCTGTGACATAACAAATTACTTTTAAAAGTAGCACTACCCAACACTGGTCAGGAGTGACCCACACTGCACCGGCTTCCATGAGCAACTGATTGTTGGACTTTATCTCAGCATTATCTCTGGGTATGCCGTTGCCTTCAGCCACAACTGGAGCCGATAGCAAAAATAATTGAAATTGTACTAAAAAGAACTGAGAGAACACAAGCCTTCTACGACTTGTTCTGGCCACAGATTTATATGATATTTATGGCCGCCAAATTATGTAAACAGGCGTGTCAGTCAACAGTTATCACTGCTGCATGTTATGTTGTGTTATTGGAAATTAATTATCATGGCTTCTACAGTGCACCATTGAGCTATACTATAGATGATTTGATTTCTGTAGTAATCTGTGACCTTCCTAATGCAAAGTGATGTTGACTTTAGAGCTCTTTAATGTCAACTGATACGACACAACAGTGACTCATACTGTATGTGATAAACAAGACAGGGATTTGGGACCTTAAAAGATCTAAATTTGCAGACTCACCAATGCACAGAGCTAGCAGAAGGCAAAAGCCTTGGAAAGAAAGCAGGATCCACTGTTTGAGGAGTATTTCATTTGATTTCTCCAATATTATCTTATAACTGGTTTTGGATGTGATTTATGAATTTTATTGTAAACAAGATTTGAAAATGTTTCAAATTTTGTTTTCCTTTACTTTCTTGTGCTATTGTTCAAAAATGCATGTGTGGATTTCTGCATCTGGCTTTTCTATAGATTTGTGACATCTTTTAAGCTCATGTATGACACAGTAATGAACACTTCATTCATTATTACATTTTTATGTGAAGTATATTCCATACTATTTATTTATTATTATTTTTACTCTGTATAAATCATTTGCTGCACAAATCATGATGTGTTTTGTTTTGTGTGTAGATGTAGGAAAAGTAAAGGGTCCTGGGTAGTAGCACTAGCAACAACAGCCACATGACACAAGAAACTCAATTCCATCAATAAGAAATTGAAGGAAACACACATCAAATACTGGCCACACTGTTGCATTAACAAGCAGTGCGAAAACACCTAAGACGTGGGTAACTGAGATAAAAAGTGATCTTACAGATGGACAATTGAACCGTTACACAGTAACAATGTTTCAGCAATAGTTAAGGCTCCAGACTCACTCGACGCCCTCTTCCTGCTGTAAATTGTAGCCTTGGCCCTGAGGGAGTACATAGAAGCAGTAATTATTAATTAATTGTTCAGAGCCCCTAGCCTGGCAAACAGACAGAGCCCCTTGGACATGCAGTCACAGTGGAGGAACTTTTCTCTTCCAATTAGACCAGGGAGGTGGAGAGGGCGACAGCACGGACCATCAACCACAACAGTGCCGGTGAGTGGACTTGTGGGAAACAGGCGGCAGGCGTGTAGGAAGGCGTACTGCGATGTGTGGAGCCAAAACTCTGCGCCGGCCTCCTCCTCGGCTGCTGATGAGGGTGGCGTCAAAGATGAAGATGAGGACTTCAAAAATGAGAGCAAAAAGGAGAGAAGCTGCCCTTTTTCCCACATGTGCCTGTTTATTTCATCTGTGCACTTTCATGTGTAAGTTCATATATGTCTTTGTCTGTGATCTAAGAGGATGTAAAAGACAAGGCGGGAGTGAGTGACAGTTGAGCAGAGACATATTAGCTCTTGAAGATTTATAAGGCCGAGATGTTAGATTGACTCTGATGGGCTTACCAAGTGATTGGTGTGCTGGCCTTGCGAAGGACCCCGCTCTATGAAGAGCTCTGTAATACTTCAACACAAGAGCCTGATGGCTCATTTGAAAGCCAGACGCAGTACATGAAGTCACTCTCCCGAGCCGACATCCCTCTTCATAAACACTTAGCACGGAGTTGATCTTCAGCTGAATGATTTGGCATTGAATCAGCACAGAACCTAGCAAGGATTTATACAT
>JBBPCS010000330.1:7847966-7859594 GCA_037974645.1 Hollardia meadi
CACACACACACACACACACACACACACACACACACACACACACACACACACACACACACACACACACACACTGTTTTTACACAGTGTTATCTGCAGGCCTGAGCCCCTCACAACTGATCACCTTTGAGGCTTTCATCAATGTCAGCATGCCAGCAAAAGGAGACCGAACACAAACACAATCACCTCGGGCAGGACATCCCCGCTAAGCTATAACTGCCACAGCCACTGACCCTCAACAAGACCCTCTGAAGCAGTTTTCTCATATGAACACTGGGTATTGTCTGGAATTACCCTTTCATACATGTAGCACAGAACATGAGACATGTTAGATGTGTTCTAACCTACAGAGTTTTGTTTACTGGCTGGGTGAAGTCAATTTAATGTCCGGCCCATTTGCGTTCTCACACACGGCTCCTCCGGGTAGTGTCGAGATAAGTTCAGGGCTGCAGTGCGAAAGTGACTTAAGTCTCTGGAGTTGCCCCCTCCTGCAGCTCTCGCTCTCTCTCTAATAGTGTGTCTCGGTCTCACTCACTCACTGTCCTAACAAGAATCAATATCAGCTCTCTTAAAAGTCATCAAGCACGGAGGTAAAGAGGCTCAAGAGCATGAAATTGCAGATGGGAGAACGTGTACTTACGCAACACTAGGCTGGGATATAGGCCTCAAAAGGGTAGAGCCACCAAAGGCATACAGTAGAGAGAGAGAGAGAGAGAGAGAGAGAGAGAGAAAATGACTCTTAGAGTGAGAGAGGGAGAGAAAAAGTGGAGAAAAGCAAAGAGCACAAGCAGAGAGGAAAAGATCAGAAATGGAGAAAGAGAAATGGTCAGAGAGAGATGGCATTTCATGCTGCACAGACGTGATTCTCGAAGGTTCCGTCTTCTTTTTTCCTCTCGCGGACTCTCGCATCAAACAGCGCGGCGACAGAAACCTTATCATATCGATGGCTTATGTCCCATTTTCATCTCCTCCACCCAATAAAGACACACAGAACAACTGGAAGATAGGAACTGCACGACAACAAAGAGTTGACTCTTCGGGATCAACAGCACTACGGCGCTCTCTCTGTTTTCATTACCGCACAGCGTCCTGGGAGCCAGATGAGATCAATGACGGAGCTATGGATTATCCTGCATGGACGCGATGCAGAGTCTGAAGCATGAAGGACACAGATCGTGTCAGCCCCGGCAAAGGCATATTACAACAGAGAGCAGACCTCAAGGACTCAAGTAGATTAAAACTGATTGAAATCCCATTTGTGGAGTTTGGGGGTCTTTTATGTCAGCTCTCTCTCTTGCAATGTCCCCAAAGTGAGCAGAGCCTGAGTCTGAATAAACAAATAAGATTGCATTTGGGGAGACAAGCATCTCAGATTTGCATGGCAATAATATCAAGCTGGTGGATTTTGTAATATGAACAGCAATAAAGGTGCGTGGATGTGTGTTTTCTGATAGGAAGCGACGTGACAACATAGGAGGGAGGAAATGGTAAATTACTATAACTAAAAGGGGCCTCTGTGTACATTCATGTACAGTATGTGCTTATGTTAAATCCTCAATTAAATATAAAACTAAACTAATTAAATGCTGCAATATGCAGAGTGGTGGAGTGATGTAATCTTTATCTAATTAGCTCATTTACTTTTAAAGGTACAATATCATAGAAAGTGAAAGCATCTTAAAATTGTACATTAACTGTACAATTGTACTTGAGGGAATGTTCGCCTCATATTTGTGGTTGCGTGTGCGTGCAATGAGCCAGCTCGTAGTATTTTACCTGCGCACATCCTTTTCATGCTTGCTGCTTAAGGAACGACAGCCAGATAGGAGGCTTTTGTACCTCGAGTTTATCCTGAAGACAGCTCTTCTCTTCACCCAGGGTGGTACACTGCCTGGAAGGAGGCACTGCCTTTAAAAGCTCAAGACGGGGGCCAAAAGAGGATCCCACTGCTGTTGTAACGTGATTGGCTGCATGTTTTGTTTTTTTTTCTTTCAGTATATGGAGTGAACAGTTACTCAGCAGACTGCCCATATTTCTTAGATCCTCGATAAACTTTATGTTAGACTTTGAGTTCCTTATATATATATATTTTTTAAGTAGGCATATTGTTAAATGAAAGGTTGTGTGTTGTCATTAAAAGCAATTAAAAAATGTTCAAGAAGACTGCAGCCACTATATTACATGTGATTTATAATAAATTCATCCTAACAAAGATTCTACACTTGCTTCCTCATGCAATAGAGTTGAAATGACTGCTGCTTGTCTGCACGTTTCTCAATACCTTAAAGGACTAAAACACATAGCTGTCTTTTACCAAATGAACACTCTCGGCCTCTCAGGTCATCTGGTAACAGTCTGCTCAATAACATGAAGAAGTAGCATTTTGTTACTATGCACCGCAGAGCTACAGTGGGACAAACTATGAGAAGACTTTCCCCTGAACTACATTTAATTTCAGATAAAAAGATTTTATGTTCTCATCATCATTATCCGCCTTCATATGTCTCGTATCTATTTCTCTGTTTTAGATTTTTCATTTCTCTTAAATGTGTTTTTTTTTTATATTTTATATTCTGATTAGCATTTTCATGTTGGTGCTGCATTTCCTTCGGTGTTTCCTTTTGCTCTTCATGACTTTTGCTTTTGAAGGACTAGTGCAATGTATTGACATTAATATACACACATCTTTATTTTTCATTTTCCGGCATCATTTTTTTTGTATGCTTATTTTTTGGGGTCCTGTAGTTGGTTGTACATCCACCTGTGCAGATCTCTAAAAAAGTCAGCTGATAAGCCTGAGCTCAGAATCTCGCCCACACAAAATGCCACAGTGCTCCCTGGAGCCCACGTTGTGACGAATACCGCCCGATATTATCTGGATACTGTGGCTTTATGCAATTGCATATGCAAATGTAAATGCATCTATACAACGTATTCCATGGAAATAGAGGCTGCAACGTGACTCCACGGTACAGGTGGGCATGTCCACAAGATCAGATTTTCCTTTGTAGGACTCACATGAAGCGCACAAATCTCAGTGTGAAGCAGTTTGGAAAGGAATTGAATTTGGAGATCAAATCTTCATGTCATTTTGCGCCTGCCACACAAATAGGCATAAGCCTCTGAGCACTTACACATGGTGGAAAGCCTTCTCCTCATATGATCAGCAGGTAAAAGCAGTCACACAGTGCACAGTGGAGAGGCAGCTCCTCGAATCCGAGACACAACTGTGAGGCCACGGTTGAATCACATGCAAAAAAACAAGACATCCAAAGGAACAGCGGTACAGTTCACTGCTGGACATTTCTAACTAACAGTGCTGTTTATCCTGCCTTCACCTGTGCACTTATACCCTCCTCTCCCTGCCCTGGGTAGAAGCTGCATTGTGTGAGAGACAGACTCAATAAGAGGCAGTAGGACAGCAATGAAGAGATGTGAGCAAACTGACACACACCATTGTTCAACACAATCCTTAAAATTCATTGAGCTGTCATGGAGGCAGAATAGTGACCAGAGACATGGCTCAAGCTTCTTCTCCACTTGATGCCCAGGACGAAGACAGCAACAGTGAATTTTATTTTTTCAATAAAACATCTTCCTTTATGGATTGAGAAAATTCTTACGCTTCTAAGCTGCATAAACCACATAAAAACCTGTCAACTTATCTTAAAAAGTCATTTTGACAAAGCAACAGGGCCGTTTTTATTCATCAGATCACGAAAAGCTGATTTTTGAGACGTATTATTTACACAGTATGTGCAGAAAAACTGATCTTTGCACACTTGTATTTAGACAGGTGATGTATACAACTTCCACTTGACCAAATGCTCCAAAAAGTTATTTAAATTTATTATAAATGCTTATTAACAGACTGCTTAAGCTCATCTCTGCTATTTATATTTTACAAAGACTTGAAGAAATAGATTACAGTCAAGGACTTTTGCCTAAAGATCAAATACAAATAAAGAAGGAATTTAGCTTTATTTTCTACTTAATCATTCAGATTACGCTGCAGATTATTTTCTCAGCTAACGGCAAATTTTTTCTTCTATAAAATGTGAGAAAATTGTGAAAAATTTCCATCACAGTTTCCTAGAGCCCAAGGTGACGTGACTACCAAGTCCAAACCCAAAGACATGAAATTTACTATCATAAAAGGCTCCAAAAACAAGCAAATATTTACATTTTAGAAGATAAAGGCAGCGAGATTTTTGGCATTTTACAAACAAAACGTGGATTGATTGATTGATTGCCAAAATAGGCATCAGTCAATTTTCTGTCAATCAACTAATTGGTTAATTAATGTAATTGTTTGAGAGAGCATTAAGAATGATAATAATTATACTAATGCACTCTAACTGCGCTTAAACAGACACTGTGTCACAAATAGTGTCACAATTCCATGAAATATAAGCCCATCTGTTGGTGGAGGATTTAGAAACCCCCCTGCAGCCTCTTTTTAAAATGATTCAACTGTAAATTGATTTGTTGCAGGCTTTAGTAACCTCACAAAGACAGCCCTGTGATCCACTTTGCTCCACATTGTAGGTTTATCCACCTTAAGCCCCTACTTAAAAACCACCAAACCCTAACTGCCCTGTGACTGATGATGTGAATCGAGACTTTGATATGGCTGAATTTTACACTTAATTTTCTTCGTGTGATTCAGCACCAACGCGATTCCATGCAAAAGTCAGACATGCCTCAGGAAACACAAGTGGTTTTCACTGAAGTGGCCCCTTAAAGAAAGCGAGCTAAGCCGGGATCCCCACCCCCACCCCCACAGTCCCTCCTCCTCTTACCGTCCACACAGGCAGGTCTGGCTCTTGTAGTCCCAGCGATCTGGCCCTTCTTACAAGCGCAGCGGGCCGTCTGCCTGGCGATGGTCCGCCGTGGTTGGCTGCTGTCCCTGTCCAGCGTCACAATCTCACATGTCCCCGCTGCCAGCTGGCCTGGAAATGACATTGCACCACAGAACGCGAGGTCAGAGAGATGAAATCATAAACAGGGCAAAATAGACTAGTCTGTCTCTTCTGTTAAATTTGTTGTCACATGTTGAGCACTCTAGCTCAGTTATTTTTCATAATCCTTTGTAGCTCAGCTGGCAGGGCACAGCACAAATATAACCAAATTCAAGGGCTCAATGGAAGCACTGATGCCAGTGTATGTATTGTAGTTGTGCAAGCCTTGTTTCAATACATTGTACTTGTACATTGTAGCTTTTGATTATATGACTCAAGAGGTGGAAAGTTACTCTAAGTAAATACTTTTCAGAGAGAATTTTTTTACTTTTTACTCCACTAAATTTATCCAATTCCTTGATCTTCATCTTACTGAGTAATGTGTCTAAAATTAAGTCCTAAATGTCTTATTTGTCTGGGCCAAGTAAAACAAATTATTGCCACTGCGATGAGAATTTTATGAATTTCCTAGCATATGGTGACATTTTTCTTGGTTCTTCAACAACAGCCCCTCGTTCCACCTTCTTTTTGAGAATCTCACAATCATTTCTGAAAAGTTCTTGAAACAAGTTGTTTTCTGTCGGAAAAACAAGCTAAAAATAATCCAGCTAGACTGGGCAACTTTTTCCAATGTATTAGTTAAGAAGACTTTAAGGACTCAATGACTAATTTGTCAAAATTTTGCAGTGCAGGACAAAATATGATCATCATGTAAAACAGTTAAAATCAGCTTCACCTTGATGTTACTGATTAAATGCTAATACAAATTAATACACTATGGTGAATATTTGTCATTCTGAAAAGGGTCTTGCTGCATAATGAGTACTTTTGACTTGATACTTTCATAACATTTTACTGATAATACTTCTGTGCTTGTACCTGGAATGGAGTATTTTCACACTGTGGTAATGCTACTTCTGTTTAAGTGTGTAATAAGTAATGTCAGTTACACAAAAATCTAGCTATCATTTACAACAAGCTCATTGGCTAATATTAGCTATCCCTTAATTACCGTAAGCTACTGGTCATACAGGCCATGTGAGGCGATAACAGCAAAACCCCAAAAGTGTTTTGATTTGGGTAAGTGCGTGTTTATCACTAATTAATTCAGATCTGCTTTCCTGGGTGTAGAATTTCACTATTTCATCTTTTAAAAGTTACACAGTCTCACTGTAACATGCAGAAGGTGAACAAAAAATGTGATTACTTAAAAAAAAAGTATAAATGGCAGACTTTAGATGTGCACTGGAGAAACTTTTAACATTTATGTCAGAATAAATGTTGTTTTTTTAAGCATTGACAGGTCCAGACCCCAGATCCTTAACCCTGAACAGTTCCAGTGGAATTGCTCATTAGCCAACAGAGGAACAGTGTGGTGGTACTGAGCAGTTCACAGGTATACGTAACTGCATGTGTGAAGGGACTTTCAAAGACAATGGTGAAGAAATTACTTTTAAATTTCAGCTCCCGAAAAACTAGCCACAAGCTATTTCCCATTAAGGCCCACATCCTATCAGCACACCTCTTTGAAGGTAATGCACCCATTAGCTATGAATGGAACACATGAATACTGATGAACTTTGTAATTGCTGCCAAGTCGCCCCATCTTCCACACACACACACACACACACACACACATACCCTGCATGTATTCAATCAGGTGACCTTCGGCCTCGTAGCCGGGCCCTTGCTGCTCGCAAATTAACCTTTGTCTATGTGTGGAGACCCTCGGGTGCCATCCTGGAGAGGCTTATCAGGATCTAATTGTGATTGGCAAGAGGATGGAAGTTGTGATTAAATCTGGACTTGAGTCCCGAACACTTGGGTGGCTGGCTTAATGAACTGAGCTGCGAGGGGTCACACTCGGGGTAATGGGGATCTATCAGGATTCATCCACACACTGGTACCTGTGGTGACCAAGACTGCAGACGGATAAAATGTCTGCATGCATACAGTATGTGTCTGTATGTGTAGAAGTACATCTCCTTTCCTTACCATAATGAATCTTTTAGGGGAAAAAAAAATCAAAAACTTCATGGAACTTTGGTAACATGAGCAATAGTTGGCTAACATCATGCTTTTGTCTTTGTAACTTCTTCTTCTCTCTTGCTAAGAGAAATGACATCTCATTCTGCTGTATATGAATATAGTTAACCTAACATTACTCTTTATGCTTCTAAGCCGCCCCATTTCTTCTACACCTAAATGAACATGCATGCATATCATTAGAACTAATTATACCCCAACAGAACCTAAACTTATATCACATCAGTTGCCTGTCAAAAACAAAATGAATTAGTATTTAGAAAAAAAGATGTTTATTTTCTCTTGACACTAATTAATTTCTGTTTGTGTTTTAAAAAATAAAAAAAATAAATAAGGTGTTGAGAGCAAAACTAGGTTGTTCGTTTAAAAGTATACTGACTGAAAGTGGCCACTTAATTCAACCACAGATGCTCGAGCCAACAAATAAAATATATTAGTGGTATACACGTGTATCTATCAAGTATGTCTCTGCTAAGAAGACGGGAAACGTGATTACAAATGTGCAGAAAGATGTCTAAACACTAGATGCCTTTGCTTAAAAAGGCATGCTAACAAAATCCAATCTGTCATGCCTTTTGCACTTGGGAGATCAAGACCAAACCCCCCACTTTCATCACCCAGCTACACTGCTCTCCTCCTCTTCTCCCATCCTCCTTTGCTTGCTCTTTTCTCCTTCATGCCTTCTCACTTAACTCCCTCCTCCCTCTTGCAACTCCTCTGTTCTCTGGGTGATGCCGGATAATGACTTGTCATGTAGGCTCCTATGTGTGTGTGTGTGCTGCATGTATGTGCATTTACTTCCTGCATCCTACCCCACCCACCATCTCTGAAGATCATCTCATGGCTGCCTTCTTCCCGCTTCCTGCCTTTGTCAGTTCCTTCTCCTTTGGAACTCTTCCACTGCAAGAAGCTGAAAGGACTGTCTGGATGTCTTATGTAATGGCGCGTTTCGCTGTGGTGCTGAGGTACCATGTGAGAAGTCAGCTAGCTCAAAGACTGCGGCTGATTTAACGCCGCGATTCTTCCTTGAGTCAACAGTGCTCATTAATTGCCTACATTCCATCAAACAGGGGCCTTGCTTTTACTGTCACAGCTGTGGCTGCCAGGAAACTGAATTAATTTAATTCTCATGTTGCTGTCTTGCACTGACATGTATATTGTCCTCTATACAGCTGCACTGACTTCTTTATGGGGACAATAAAGAATTGTCTGTTTTAAACTCAGTATGAAAATAAAATAATTGTGCTCTGCCTCATGAAATATTTCGATGTAACATCTGTGCTGACACCACCCTTAAGAATTTGCTTCCAGTGCTTCTACAGCCGTCAAAAGCAAAAGTCCCAACCATTGCGCAAAAAGTGAAAAATAAGTAAAGGGTTAGAAAAAAACATAGCATAAACTCCTGTGAATGATGTGTCTCAATCAATGTGGTTCACAGACAACATATTTTTTTTACATTAAATTTATGATGTAGATAAGTCCAAAACAGTTGACTCAATGTCAGCATTGGCCTTGCAAAGGTTCAGGATGATTTGAAATAATAGACGGCAAGTTGAGCCATTTTCAACCTCGCCAACACGCAATGCCAATTTTTATAAATGTGGTAAGAAATGTCACATCACAGTAAAGTCATTTAATTTAGTCTAAAGCTAAAAAAACAACAACATGTGTCTAGTACCTCTTTATCTATATTTTCAAAATGTGGAAACTCGATTATTTTAAACAAAATGATCAAATTGTTGTTAAAATTGTATAATTACTTTGGCATTTTTGCCATTACAAACCATATTTAATATATATACTGATAGCTGAATAAACACAACAAAGCTGACACGAACTAATGTTGGTGAGGGAAAATTTGAACCAAATTTGATAGAAATCACTTCAATAGTTTCACTCAAACCCAATGAGACACTTAAACGCACAAGTGTCAACTTAAGGGTGAACCCAGCGGAAAACTCAAAGGATCACCATGATCAAGTCATGAGGATACATCCTCTGGGAAACAGTAACATTTGTGCTAAATATTGGTGCCAAATCGGTCGATGTTGAGATATTTCACTGAATAAATGATAACCCTGACTTGCTGGTGGTGCTAGAGAAAATGTCAGGGGATCATCAAAGTCTGTAGGGCTCATCTTCTGAGGACCACAAATGCCTGTATCATATTTCAAGGCAATTCCTATTGAGAAAGTTTAGTCTGGACTAAAGTGGTGGAATGACTGAACAACCGATCAGCCAAACAGACCATCACTGGAGCTACAACACTACTGTGGCTAAAAAAGCTCATACTAAATATTCATCAGTGTTATTACCCTGAGGAATGACCTTATGTAGTCTTGCCTATCAATTCAAGTTCCCCACACAGGATGTGTGGATCTGTGTTTAATATTTGGGATGTGAATCTCAAGTATTTGAAATGTTAGAGGCATCCGTAGAGAATTGCAAAAGAGTGTTAGAGTTTTAAACAAGTTTGTTTCAGTTGCTAGTATTCTAGGTGTGTTGCAGTTTTTCCAAATATTATGTGAGAACTTGAGGACAAACTGGTCTCAGTTCCCCCAATAAAGCAGGAGTCTACTCCATTCCTTCTTTTCTAAAACAAATTGCTCCAAGCGTCCCCGTGGCTCAGCCTCCAGAGCGCCGTGCCAGGGACCCTACATACGTCGCCACTCTTATACATAGAAAAACTAAACAAACAAAGCAAAAAATTAACCAAACCAAACCTCCTCCGAAATAAGAAAGTATTTCTCTTTTTGTTGGCCTGGAGGGATCTACAGAAAAGGTTCGAATGCATTACAGGATTCTACTACTCCTACAATGCAATTTACAGAAAACATGACTGCACATATTGTCCAGAAAATAACTTCTGTATTTTTGCTCGGAATTCAATTTCATGCTTATCTTTCATATACAATTTTTATACATGCAAATATGCAATGTGTAGTCCAATCTCTTCAAAGTCATCCCATGAAAAAAAAAAATTGGACTGTGAAGAGAGGAAGCAGTAAATCCTGCCTCTTGGAATAGCCTCGTGAATAGTGGGAAAAATCTAAAACTGGCAGGTGTCCCCAGAAACAAACCCAAAGCTTGTACCAGTAACGCTATGATTTATCATCAGACTTATCAGCTTCTCTTGTCGAGCAGTTGTCAGCTTGGCCAGCCAAATGGCTGATTAAAATGTATGTGTGGCCACCCTAGAGTGAAATGAAGGCTCTGACTGTGGCAGAAGATGGATTCATGTGGCAGAGCGTATAGCTTAATACAACGTAATGTTATTGACATGCTCCTATGCTTTATCATTGCTCCTCCTGCTCCTCAGCACATTACAATGGCTCTGACAAACACAGCCATTTGACAAATGTCCAGCACAGCTATAACGCAGGGAGACATGACATGATTTTATTTCTTTTGTATGTTTCGCAGTTCTTTTTTGAATAGGCTCTTTTTCATTCATTTTTTAGAAGAATTATCCTTGTTTTTGCGACTCGAGAGATCTCAAAACAACTAAAAGCTGCTTCCTAGAATCTCAATTTGCTAAATCGAATGCTTAGATATTTATAAAATGTGTGGTTTAGGCTTGGTAGGAGGGCTAGGTAGGTTTTTTTTTTGTCCTTTCAAAATCTGCAGTATGCTGGAGTCATGCTGGGATCGCCCACTGTGCTGCGCGAGGAACAGCTACTTCCAAAGTATTTCTGAGTGTTCTTCTAAAGTTGACATAAAAAGCTGCTATTTAGTATTGACTGAAGATACTCAAGTGTAGTGTAACCGGATTCATTTTAATTTGCCGTAATTTTTTACAGTCATACATAAGAAAGAGGGCTCCCATCCATGAAATAGCAAAGAAACGTTTATGGTAAACCAACACCACAGGTCCTAAGCACTTTCTAAAGCGAACATTTAGAAGATGTGGAAACCTGACGGCTGACATCTCGCACTCCTACCAATAGCCTATAAATATTTTAATTAAAAGCAATGTTAATTTTACACCCACACACTGTACTGCTCTTGATGTTACTGTAAGCTGACAATGTTGCCTGCATGTTTTCCAAGTTTGTCTTTGTTTCCACTTCTTGTCTAATGTTCAAAGAGATTGTAGATGCATGTGGTCTATAAGTTGTTATTCTTTTCTTTCCAAAAATCTGTAACATTGCCCAACATTACTGGCTTAACATTACTGAAATGCAGATTAGTGCAAAAAGTAGACTAGCTAGACTAGACTAGAAGAACGTAGTTTGAGTTAACCAAGTGGCTGACATCGGCATCCCGAGAGCACTGTGATCTTGCTAGCAGGGCTAAAAATATTCAGTTGAAGGTGAAGAACATTAAATGCTGAAATATAACATATTGATTTGTGTATTAAGCAAACAATGTTGTCATGGTCTGAGAAGCCGAATGTCTCGTGTGCGTGTGTTAAGCTGTGAAGCGATATGAAAAACATCTAAACATCCAAAAAAATGTTTCCACATATTCTCCACTTAACCCAGAAACACTACATGGCAGCTTGATGTAGTTGGAAACTAGCATCACATCTGCTCTGCTGGAGAGGACAGAGAGAGTGTGTGTGTGTGTGTGTGTGTGTGTGTGTGTGTGTGTGTGTGTGTGTGTGTGTGTGTGTGTGTGTGTG
>JBBPCS010000330.1:7862220-7872690 GCA_037974645.1 Hollardia meadi
TGTGTGTGTGTGTGTGTGTGTGTGTGTGTGTGTGTGTGTGTGTGTGTGTGTGTGTGTGTGTGTGTGTGAGCGAGAGATTACATCAAGTGTTCAGATGATAACTGGAATGTACTTGATCTGTCAGTGTGTGGCAACCATATGACAGATGATACTAACATTTTGTGCGTATGGTGTGTGTGTGTGTGTGTGTGTGTGTGCATGTCATGTGTCAGGTTATTGAGCTGCTGACATATAGAAGAAGTAACAGATGCTTTTTTTCCCACACACATCTCCTTCTTTGACAAGAGTGTTTCAGTGATTCCTCGTGTGTGTGTTGAATTTGGTGTGTGTGTGTGTGTGTGTGTGTGTGTGTGTGTGTACTTCGATGTGGACTGTGTGCATGTGTGGCCTCTGTAGCAATATTTAATCCTCTCCAGAGTCCCATAAGAACCTGCTGCACTGTGTGTGTGTGTGTGTGTATGTATGTGTGGGCCTGAGACCCTTTGTGGCTGTGTATGCATATGTATACACGGCTGCCTCTGTGCCTGTGTGTGCACATCTGCACTTGCTCGCAGCATTTATTCACTATCTTGAAGAAGTGTGTGTTCGGAATGTATGATGAAACGGCACAGACACACGCGCGCGCACTCACCATGGCACACGCTCACACAGTCCGTTTGATAAATTAGACTTGGAGCTACAGGACTTCGCTTTGCAGTGTACCAACGCAAACACGAGATAGTGCGCACAGTCTGTCAAACTCCGATGTATATTTGCAGGATGTGGGTGTGTATGCATATGTCTGCATTTATTTTTGTCGCTACACCTCTGCATGTTAACTTGACACGCACAGATGTTCGGAGCCACCGCATTTATCTGCAGGGGGGGAGTGCGGCTGTGTGTTTACATGCCAGCCCCGTCGTACACATGTGCTCCGAGGCATGCCGCAAAACACATGCAGGAGGTAAATCGCACTAACAGGACCTACATATCAATGTTTCCTCTCTCCCCTGCCGTTTGATTTAACCAAGGGCATTCGGTTTCCTGCATCCCACAAGCCCCGTTTCCTTTCAACTCATTGGATGTGGTATTATCCTTGGGCTTAGGTGGCAGTGCTCAAGGTATAATTTATTGTCTGTTCAGCAAGGCAAATGTGCAAGCCCGGCATATTTCATTTGCTGAATACATATCATTATTAAAATAGGATGTTTTTTTGTTTTTTTAAAAACTTTTTTTGTGTTTCACACTGTGTGGTGAAATGCTATCCAGGATACATCTGATTCACGGCCTTGCTGCGAAGTTCTTGGTGATAATAACCTCTGAGAGCTGGAGAAGAGTTGACGTTATGACGGGGAAAAGATCTGCGAGTCAGATCACGTCAAGGCACATCAATGCATATCGAATAGGCAAACGTGCCTCACTTCTCAGATGATGCACAGGTAGGTTAGAAAAAGCACAGTGCACTCAACCTGCCCCCTTATCCAGGCTTCTATTTGAGCTCACAGAGACAGCCAGCAAACCCGGCTGATTTAGCATCCTTAGCAGCTGATCGGGCATAACTTGTAAGTTATTGTGTACACAGTGTCTATACTATACGAATAATTTTTTAAGTCAAGGATGTGGCTTCAAAAATTCCCCAGCAGCAGAACTGTAAAGAACCAATACAGCACAGAGGAAAGCTTTCTGTATTCATGAGTTTGGTTTTAACAGTCCCTGCAGGTACAATAATGAAGTTCCCTCTCCCCCGTGTGGAATGGACCGTAATGATTATGATGAAGCAGAATCGCTGGCTGTTTTTTTCTTCTTTTTTTTCTTTTCTCTCCTCTCCCTGATGTTGTATCGCCGGAGCTATAAACATAAGCATAAAACTATATGTAGCAAAGATGTAACTGTAGCAAAGGGTTATTAACAGTCGCAGACGCAGAGGGTGAGCCTCGTTCTCGGGCTGTTATTCAACTGCAACAGATGCACGAACAATGCCATTACATTTTGAGGTACAATCACAGAAAACTCAGCATCTTCAGTTTTCTTACCCTCAGCAGAGCTTAATTCAAAAATGTTTCCTCTCTCTTAAAACTTTCAGAATTTACTCCGAGTTAGTCCTCGTCTGTGTACGACAAGACACATCAATCAATTCGGGACTGATAGCAGGTTCCGCTCCTGCGTTTTGAATTACATGGATCACAGATTCCGCATTCAAAATAGTTCACAACTTCATAAGACAAAGGGGTTCCAATGAGTAAACAAGATAAAACATGCAATCATTTGAATAATGTTATTCAAGGGACCTGTTGGATTACAATTTGACACTGCAATGCTTGCTGGCTACATCAATTATGTCAATGATGATCACCGTAAGTGCAGCAAACGTGTTGAGTTATCTCGCTTTGTTGCATGACTAACATCCATGTCAGCACCTTTCCCTCCGCACGCTATAATGGCATTAGAAGATAAATGAGTGGCACAGCCTGTGATGACCCATAATGTTATGGCTTGTCCTTTACAGTGAGCTAAACCCATTTTCTCTTACTGCGTTAGATCGAGAATAAGAATTGGAACCCCACAAGCAATCTATTCAAGGGTGCAACAAGCTAAGGGGATGTGACGTGCCAATGTTTTTAGTGATTTTCATTATGTGTCATTCCATTCTAATTCATTTTCAATTGGACCATAAGAGCTGCCGCCGTAAGCAGTACAAAAGGCGGGAACGAACGAAGGAGGATCTTGTTTAGCTGCAAGACATCCTGAGAAAGAAAATAATGATCTTTATGAAATTGCTTTAGACACAATCTGACAGCCGAGACAAAGCAAGTGGCTGGCCTTGTTCAAATCGATAAAGCCTCCATTAGTTTTCTAAAGAGTAACATGCAATTTGTTTCAGTGGAGCAGCATAGCATCGGTAATATTCTGCCCCTTTGACACAAAAAGCTAATGCACTATAGCCGACCTAATGCAAGATTAAACCTACATTTCTGTCAGATGGAAATAGAAAAACACTTCAAATGCATTGGATCCATAAAGCATGACCAAGCCTGTTATCACAGACACCACATTTGTGTCACAAGGGCCTCCTGAGCCAAGATTTCGTGAAGGCAGAGGAACCACGTTTCCAAATCCATTCAAATGACTGTGATCTCACGTGCAAGATCAAACTTTTTAAGTAGCTATTGATCCGCTAGATGAACAGAGACACGGCGATTGATTGACCAGAGGGATGACCTCATCTATACCTTTGACACAGCAGGAAAGCACAAATTGAAACCGCAGAGGGTTAAGCACACTTCTCGCCCATCGTTTCCTCAACAATGCGTGGATGTATCACACTCAAGCACCCTGGTGGTCACGGAATCAATAGTCTGCAGAGTTAGCTTATGAAAAAGTGGACGGCGGGTCTGGCTCATTGCCTTCAAATCAGCAATCTTTGAGCTTGGAAATCTTGACAAATACACTGAGCTCGGGTTAGATCATCCGAGGGGAGGGACGATCTCTTTGAGAGATGGTCGTGATGGACATGTTGCCACTGCTGCAAGAATAGGCCCAGAGGAATCCGCCCTTCCTTGGAGGAAAATGCTGATCCGAGGGGATCTTTCCCCACCAGCTGACAAGCTGATAGACAAATGGCCTCGCTAGTCTCGAACCTCTCAAACTACCGGCCCTCCTTCTACTTGTCCTTCTCCTCAGTTTGTGTGTGTGTCGTCTGCCAACCACTATCCATTCTTCACTCCATCTCGTGTGTGTGTGTGTGTGTGTGTGTGTGTGTGTGTGTGTGTGTGTGTGTGTGTGTGTGTGTGTGTGTGTACAAGCCTTCACATGACTAATTTACAGAGCCGAGCTCTATCGCACTGAGCACGCTCCCTGGCTGCGGCGTGAGGTTTTAATTAAAGATACAGCTTCAGTTATTAAAACCACTCAATCCTTTACGCATTTTCCCACATCTTACATCCAGGAAGAGCTCAATCTAGCAATCAGCGCTACCTTGCTAATCTGTGCCACAATTTAATGCATGTGTCACACGTTTTATCACCAGCATCTGTATTATGTTAATATGCCAGAGGATGTAAGACGGAGCATCGCATGTCCTTGCTGATTCAAGGTTTTACAGAGTAGTTAAATTCTGTGTCTTCAAGCTCAGATTGCTGGGGCCTCAGGCAGTTTTAGACGGAGCTTCATGGATGGAAGGGCAGGGATGAAGTGTTAGGTCAATGTCTTTCTGACATCATTATTTCCAAAGGCCAATGAGGCTCTCCAGTAAAAACTGGAACCAGGAGATGATCCTCACAGCCAGCTTTTCATTAGAGTCTAACCTCCAACCGCTGCCTTTTTTTTTATTGTCCCACAGCACTGCCAAAACACAATCAATATGAATTTAGGAAAACTGGGTGCAATAGTGCACACTTTTTACTGTCCCAGGATCAATAGGAAGAGTAAAAAACGGTGCCATGAGTAAATATTGGTGATTTCAGACACACACACACACACACACACACAGATGAAAAGTGCCCCTGAACACAGGACACAAGGGGGTCGTTTGGAGTAGGCTTAGATTACCTTGGTAAACCGCCACAGTCCTCTGCTGCAACTGTGATTGATTCATTGAAGTGAATTAATTAACAAACCGTTTAAGTAATGAATCAATTAAGCAATTGATTATTGTGCATTACCCTTATGGATTGCAGTTGATACTCACCGTTAAAGATAAATTGTGCTCAATTTAAATTGATTTACAGCAGATTATATGCGGACGAATGCTCTGCTTACCTATGTGGGGCATTGCCGTGAGCGATTCGGCATCACTGGGGATTTGCCAAGTAAAACATGGTGATTGATGTCACAATGCTTCTGTATGCTAAAAGAGTATGCAGCATTAAATATATGCATATTATCTTTGTGTCACTTGAGCCTAAAACTGTGCTTCAGGGCTAAGTTCCCTAAAATCCCTCCTTTCTGCCGATTAATAATAAATGCTTAAAAAGGAAGAAATACTTAATGGCTGCACCTCTGCTGCTATATCTCTGAATCATATTCAAGCTGCAGTTCACTCTGGCCTTGATCGTAATTAAACAGTCTGCAGCTTTTAGATGCAGGTGATGCTCAGCAATCAACTATGCCTTTAACATCCGTTCCTGGCGTGTGTTTTAGCACTCCGCTTCTATAGCACAAACACAATTATTATTGTGTTGTAAAAATGAAACACAGCATTCACAGATGGCACACTAAAATTTAATAGTTGGCCGGAAATCTCTGCAATGAGAAAAAAAAGAAGACAAAAGCATAGCAAAAACAGGAAAACACAGAGAATTATCAATATAAACAGTCCTTCAGTATCTTACATAACCATCCACTGTTTGACAACTATCGTGCACAAGGCCAACTATCCTACGAGTTGTAGAATAGTCCCATTCTTGCATAAAGGCTTCATGAATCTTCTGGGAAGTGACTCGCAAATGGGGTCACATCTTAAAGGCTGTGGCTGAAGGCATGACACATTCGAGACATTGTAGAGTGCACTGGCTTTTTTCTTGCAGTGACCCGAGCTTTGAGTTAAGCGCTTTGTAAAGGTGACCTGATAAGGCATTGTTCCACACGGACCTCTTTGAGGAAAGGTCCACCTGACGACCTGTATGTGTGTGTGTGTGTCTGGTCAGCTACACGAAAGCCGCACCACCGATCATGGGGCGTGGACGAGCTGACAACATTCTGTGAAAGTACACGACATGTAGACTGCATCCTGTCCATCAGCATTTGAAGGAAAACAGCTCAGAAAACAGTGAAAGACAGAAGCTTCTTGGAAGTGCAAGACATGAGGTGCCTTCTGAACACATGTCTGAAGACGTGACAGGGCTCCCTTTCTCCACAGGCCACGTACGTGCATAACACCGAGCGTTTGCCACTGCTTGACCTAAAGGCTGCTCAAAACAGCGCTGCCACCTTCTTTTTATTTAAAAAAAGGATCCCCTGGACTGGGCTTCTGTCTTTTGTCAGTGAAAACTGATTTGGGTTGGCCTGATGTCAGACACAGTGTATGAAGACACATATCTCTGTCACTTTGGCCCATTATGGCTCACCCTGTGGTTTTACCTGAGGATCAATAACCGCTGTCGTCAGGCAGACTGGTGGCCGGTATGGGGGAGGTGGAAGATGTCGAGAGGCCACTTGGGCGGGCAGGAACAAAGCTTTATGAATGAATTAAAAAGATATGTGATGGTACTCCAATTCAACTTGTAATTGCCACAGAGACAGTTTAGACAATATGCCTCTCTCTGAAGTACGAAAGAGCCACGAGCAAAACGAGCACAGTTAAAAAGGAGTTTAGTAGAGGGGTTTATTTCATAACACCACATGTCTAAAAGGGCAGGCTTGCTTTTCTATCTACTTTAAATCAAATTCTATCTTCTATCTTTTCCAAGTTTGTTTTCTCACATAACGATGTTTATTCCCCAAGCACATTTACAGCACAAGAAGTGATTTTGTTTCACAAAATATTCATTGATAATAGCCCAGATTACTCCTTCAGCCGTGGCACCATGTACATCAAGAAGCAGATACACATCAATCATTCAAGATTGTTCAACTTATTTCTTCTATAGCTGCAGGCTCTGAAATATCCTCATGGTTTACAGTTACTTGAGAAGATAATTATCTACAAATGAGAGGAAAACATTCAGATATGTTGATAATAGAAAAATAAATCTCTGAATCTTGCCTGGTGCTAATTTTCACATGACTTTTCACAGTTGTACTGCTCTATGAAAGAGAGACCTATGGGCCATTGAGGTTTGAAAGAAGCTGCATCTCCATAAATTTCATTGTAACCCACAATTTGCCTCAATTTCATGCTAAAATAATATTTCATAACAGTGAGTAACACATGGCTTGCTCATTATTTAACCCCGTCCTGTGCTAAAGCAGATTGCCCTGGATTCACCAGTGCATTCCCTTGCGAATGACTCTTCCATGAACCTTTCAAGACTCTCTCTGCTGCCATGTGACAAATATCTCGGCCAATGAAGAGCAAAATGGGATTTGCTCCATTGCCTGAATTATTGAAGTGGACAGTGTGAGAAATTGATGGCGCAAAATTCATCCACATTCCCTATGCATAATGTTTTAATATGTTTCCGTTCCCAGTCCGCCCTGTTCCGCATCCATCCATTTCTCATTGCACGAGAGCCCGTGTAACATTATGCGAGAGGGCTGACACGACGAGGCGCACAACTCCCAAAAATATACTCAGTGTCATGTTCGGCCTATCTAACTGGCTGGCAGAGGGGTGACATTTTTGTTTCTTCGTGAACATTCCCATTGCCAAAATCACCATCCTAGACGTCTAGCTAGCTATCATCCGTAGTGCCATAATAGTAACTGAGGATATGGGCTGTCGATAAGGCTACCTTCAGATAACATACCACCTGCATACACAGCTGCACCACCAGCAGTAGCACGCACGCACGCACGCACACGCACACGCACACACACACACACACGCACTTAAACACAGATACAGACGAGGGGAGACTAAAAATATACTTTTCTTGTTTTCCCTCTTCCTTTTGTTCTGTGTATGTAATTCACATAAAAGAGGGATGCGTTGCACAACCCGGATGTTCTCATGAAGGAATATGTGAGACAAGATTAAAAGGGGTCTGTTCATTTTAAGGCGTGCCTTTCATTATCCTCATCCCCAAAAGACAGTCACTAATGCAGTCCTTTGAATTCATTTTATCAGTTCGCGTTATTAGCCCTTACAGCTGGCTTTGACCTTGGCCAGCCTTGTAGCCTAAAATGAGCATATGTTCAACCCTACTTTGTGTGCCTCTCTCTCCCTCTCTAGTAGCTTTCAACAGGGATCTTATGAACCAAAGTGAACTTACACTGCATTGTCTTTCCACAAAGCGAATAGCAGCTTTTTTCCCCCACAAAGTTAAAAGCTACAGTATATTCAGTGTCAAGTTTGAAAGCAAAGAAAATGCAGGCTGAGGGGAAAAAAATGCACAACATGATACAGACAAACAACTCGGCGGTGAAGGTCAAAAATATTGCCTTGCCAGTCAACAGGCTCGACAGTGCTGATGGCCTGAATCTAATGAGAGTCCCTCGTTAACACAGCCACCAGCAGCACTTTTTTCATAATGTTAGGTGGCCACACAATCCTCTTTTTGACCTCTGTGGAAAAGGCGAGCACGCCACAGTCAATTAAAACTCCAAAGAAAGGCTTTGGGACATGTGCCAGGACAAAATCCTGAACTCCCCTTGTCTCCCATTTTGGCTGACAGACAAGTCCCCCCCCCACCCCCCCCCACCCCTCTCTCTCTCTCTTTCTTACCCCCCTTACCCCCCCCCCCCCCTTCAGTGCCCCGCAGTAGTCATGGACTCACCACTGAGTGAGGAGAGTGTTTGCCACTGCTTGACCTGAATATTTGCCCAGGGCCGGAGGCAGGGAAGGGATGTCAGGCCATTCCAAGCCGGCACAAAGGAAGCCCACGACAGTTCCTAAGTGCCAAACAGCCTCTGCTCGCCCCGGGGTATACATGTTTAAAGGGAATGTTAAGTGCTGTTTTTTTTGTGTGTGCCAGGTTCATGCAGTACAGTATTAATTCCCTGGTTTGCACTATTTGACTTTCATAAGGAGTTTGAGCAGTAAGTGTACTCAACCTCTGCATGAAGGTCTCCCCACAGACAGGTATGACTTGTATTTATGACGCTATACATTGTGGGTGGAATTAATGATTTGTTGCATGGGAGAATCGGCCACACTGAAATCATCATTTAACTTGTGATGGATTTGGCTTCTGATGATTGTTATGGAATCGCTTAATTCGTCCGAATGCCAGCAAATAAAACTCCATTAATTACCCCCCACAAGCTGCACCACTTGCCACAATGCAGTCATGCCCGCAGGCTGTGCAAGCCATGTAGCACGGCGACGATGACAGACACATTGTGAGCAATGTTATCGAAGCACTGAGCCCCGCTGTGAGGTGTGTGTGAAGGATGATCGAATGGTGATTGAAATGTATCCCGCACTGGAACATAGAAACAATAGAAGCCAAATGGAACGACGTTGGAGCCGCTTGACCTCAATGTTACCCTAAAGCTAGACTCTAGTGCCATCTATTGAAAACCTTTACAACAAAGCAGTATTCTAGACCAACAGTGAGCTGCTGCTTTTGGTACCTACCGCTTTTGTTTGTGCACAGCTTGAACTTATTTCTTCGATGGCGCAAAATTAATCAATCATGCATACACTGGCGAATGACTTGTTGATAAGGAAAATTGCAGGTGAGAAATATCAAAGCTCAGCAATACCAGCTCCGCTTCATGCAAACTCATCTGCTTTGGTGTTTTTTTGACTGGATTTTTATTTTACAGCGACTTAAAAAAAACCCCAAAAAGTCGATATAGTGGACACACTCCGCATCAGAAATATTGTTGCGGGAAACTTCACGCCGCATTCAAACAGTGTGAAAGTGACATGCGATACGTGTGAGCGATTACCTTCTTTGAGCAGGCGGGAGTGGATAAGGAAAATGAGAAAGCAGCAGATCGCCGCTCCGGTCAGTGCCCACGCAAGTCTGAGCAGCTGCATCCTGGCGTATAGAAGGTTTGTGGCGCACCGAGACAGCAGCCGTGCAGCGGGAGAGACGCACTCCACCTCAGCTCACAGGCACGCACTGACTCATATTCTGCTGGCCATGTAATTCAGCACTCATTCCCCTTTCGTGCAAAAATCCTCACTTGATAGTCCGGTTTAGATGTGACAGAGAGGGCTGGGATTCCGAGTAAAAACCGAAACAAATACGCGCTCTTGCTTCGCCGCCGGTGCATCAGAGTGGCTCCAAACAGTCGGGCTATTAACCCCCAATCACCGTCTGAAGGGCTGACATCTTTTCTCTCCCTTCAAGAGGTTTTCGGCGACTGTGCTGCCGTCTTCGCTCGCGACAGGATCGGCAACGGGTGCTGCGCCCCTCGGTGTGTCTCCGTATTCGAGTGCGCACGGCGGTCCACGGCGATGCGGCGCGCAGATGATGATCACCGCTCTCCGCTGCATGTTACGCACATCTCTCCCACTGCTGGAGAGGCAGAGGCAAATACTGCCAGCCAAGTCGCCTAGCAGACCCCACTCTCTCCTCTCTCTCTCTCTTTCCTGGTTCTTCACTATATTGCTCCGTCGTTCCGTCACGTTCCCTCTCTCTTTCGCTCTCTCTCTCTCTCGGCCCCCCTACTCGGTCTCCCTCTATCCCTCTTGATTCAGTCCACTGCAACTCCTGTCATTTACGCACAACTGCCAGTTTCACAAACTATGCATCTCCTGGATGATCCATGTTCTTCTTCATCTGTGCGTCGTAGCTCCTACAAACATTTTTGTTCCAAACCAGAGGCAGTGTGGATGATTTTCCCCTGACTTTTCCTTAAATAAAATCAAACTGAGCATAAATTCGCTGCTGCATTTAATCCCTACAGATCAAAACAGTCACAAACGTGACTGTTGTG
>JBBPCS010000330.1:7872790-7898324 GCA_037974645.1 Hollardia meadi
AAGGAAGGAAGGAAGGAAGGAAGGAAGGAAGGAAGGAAGGAAGGAAGGAAGGAAGGAAGGAAGGAAGGAAGGAAGGACGGAGAAGTTGACAAGGAGGGAGGGGGGTGAGGAGGAGGAGTGGGAGAAATGAAGAAACTCGGCAGCACAATTGTAACCATTTTATTCACCTGTCAGGAAAATGTAAAACAGCCACTGTACACAAAACCAATTTCTTGACGGCACCGAATTCAATCCTCCATTTCTGTTTAAAAAACATATTCATTCATATTCAACACATATCCAGGTTTGATTGAATCCACGTTGACACCTCACTGCGACAGAGAGATAGCGACGCATTGAAGTGGGTATTTCTGTGAGGGAACCTGATGCAATCTTTCTAGCCTAATATTTTTTTTTTCTGTCGTCCTCCATCTCTTTGCATGACAGTGCTCCCCCCCTCCTCGTCTCCGCAACAAAGTAACTAGATTTGACTCTTGTCATGATTTTCCTCCCCTCGTTCGTCCTCCACGCCTGATTTCTTTCTTTAAAAAAAAGAGGGAGAAAAAGAAGAAATGGTGCCTGTCTTTTATTTATCACTGCATTTCCTCTGGGAACAAGAAACAAAACAACAAAGGTCGGATGAAAAAAAGAAAAGAAGAAGCAACCGGGGACATGATGGAGGTGGAGAAGACACTGGCGGTGGGAGAAATGGTTTGAATCAATATCATGAATCTACAGGGATTTGAAATGGTGCCCAGGGACAGTTTAGGAGCAGCATATCCGCTGCCGATTGTGTGTCTCACCCAAGGGGCAAGGCCAGTCAGGGCTGCTCGACCACAGCGCTCAACAAATCGATAGTCCTGCATTTTGTGTGTGTGTCTGTGTGTGTAGTAGTGTTGGTGGTAGGAAGGTGGGGTTGGGGGGTTGCTGTGTGTGCTATCTGCCACAAGCCCAACACCCACTAACAGAGAGGGCCAAGTGAAATGTTGGGTGAGAAAATCGTACAAACAAGGAGATTGTTATGGGAGCGGTGGGGTATATGAATGGGGTAAATAAATGCTGCAATAGAGGTCCTGAGGCTGACGTGAAGTTGAGGTGCTTTACTGGGTTAGATTTGTTTGTCTTTTGTCTCCTCCCTGCTTCGTTATAAGGTAATTAAACACAATCCAATAAATTAAGTTAACTTATAAGAAAATGGGATTGTAACCATCAATATAGGGTTGGGTGATATGGCTGAAATCATAATACTTTATATAAAATAACATTTCAGCCAATATCAATTAAAGCAACTGTCACACACTGGATTTTTTTTTAAGCCTAAAATGTGAAAAAGATCCCCGTCTCTGCCAGGTAAACCATGAAATGACTACAGCTTCTACATTACCTTACACATATCTTGCTTGTTACAGTGAACACATGAAATATATCAGCAGTAAGTCAATATCAGCCGGTATATCAATTCCAAGGGTCAAATTCTCCCTGTTAGACTGTTAGATTCATGTCATATCAATAATTTGGGCTTATCAGCTTCATAGTTTTTAAACCAGCTCCTTGAGTATTTGGATAGCTCATGAATAATAAGGTGTGCCAAATTTAGAAGGCTGCTGTTATTTTCAAGATGCCATGACACATATTTAATCAAGTTTCAGGTTAAAAAAAATAAGTATGGGTAGATGCTCAATATTAAATGAATATCATACATACATGTGTTATCCCATGCATGTAAACGGACACATTCATGCCAACATGCTGTGGTAATTGGTGTTTCATTGCTAATGTTATTAGCATAAGTGTAGCATGCATAAGGAAACAGTGAAATGTGTTCAACAAGTGATTTTTAAGAGATACCCAAATATAGTTGGAACATAACGTGTGAACATAAATGCGTAGTAGCCACTTCATTTTGTAAAAACAGAATAGAAAGCATGTCTGATTCGGTCTACTGCACTGTCTGAACTTCACAGTCTGAGCAAAACTGCAATACTACAGCAGATTTAAAGCATCAAAAGGCATAAAATATAAACTCCATATCTTAATATGAACAGATGGAACTTCAGAGACTTGTAGCAACCCATCAGCAAAAGTGTGATGGAATATAATACTGTCGTGTTCAGGTTTTGTGTCTAAGAGGTGTTGATTCAGTGCTGCTTACTTTTGATGCTGAGTTATACTGAATTGGCTTGTTAGGTGTTCATGTTATGGGAAAGACCCCAGTGTCTTATCAATATTTGATGTTACATTTTTGCGCTGAGCCATGAGGGAGCACGTGGCATGACGAACCTGCTCTGTTGTAACAGCAAGCCAAGTCACAGGCATACTGTAGATTGCAAAGTAGTGGTATCAGAGGAGTTACATTACTCCACTTAGCAGCTGCCCAAAGACTGTGATATTTTGTTGGTTTTCAAGCAATCCATACTGGTGCAGCAGACATGTTAACCAGCTGACATAAGTGGTTGTCTTCACTTTTACAGTTTGGAAGCTGGACACAGTTCTGTGTCATATTATGAGATGGTGTCACCTGCACAGCAGTGATTTTTATTCACTGTTTACTCGCATTTAAATAAGCAAGCTATTAAAATAAAATGTAAAATATGGCACAACACGGCACTAATTTAATTTCAGCATGATTTAAATAATGCCTAAATGTGTATTTTGTACATCGCTACATCTCACAGGCTAAGACAATACTGTATTACTCTTATGAATGTCTATTCACTCAAAATTCTGGTAATTAGCATACTGTACTGCAGGCAACAGCTGGTGCTCCATACTTGAGTGCATTATCTGCAAGCCAGGGAACAAACATGTGTACTCTGCTGTTGTTTTGCAAGTCAGAATCATTATTATTGCAAAGCTAAAGAGGAATACAAAAAATCAGGCAAGGCAGCTGAGGGCGCAACAGGAGAAATAACTGCATGTGCAGTTATTTCCATCCATTATTTTTTCTTTTCTCCTTTTGTTGATTTGAGGTTAACTAGCAGCCATGCTTTCTTATGAGCAACACCTTGATTGGCACACTGCATGGTTAAGGATGTATGCCCTTAACAATGTATGGTGTATGGTTTTTTTTTAGTACACTTCGAATGGATGACATTTACACAGAGCTAAACTGAAGGTTTTTTGTTTTTTTTCCTAAATGGAGGCTGGTGTGTCTGATAGATATCTTTAGTTTTCTAGAAAATGCAAATACCTGTACATCTTCATTAATTTTCAGCATTTATGACACACAGGAAATTTACATTACTCACAGGACCTCACAGGACAATCCTAAAAGGTCAACTTTAAGTAATTTTTGGCCTTGATTGGTCAAAATTACTATTGTATTATAGTTAACTAATTGTCTCATTTACTCACTGAGTGCCAGTAAGGTGCAAATATACAATAACAGTCAGTTTCATCAATATCGGCTTACATATTATGTGTGAAATACTGCATTCCAACTAGTCAAATTGTCATTAGAGCCTTTATTATTGTTATTACAATTTTCTTTTACCCTGTTTATTATGTAAATTGTGATACAGTATTATTTTATTATCAACAGGACATATGAATTTAGTTTCCCTGTAAATTTGGTCATCCACGGAGCCACTGCATATGGATCTAGTTAGATCTAGATCTAGTGTAGCTAGTTGGTTGTAGCAGTGGGAAAAGTGGGACTCGCCCTGCCTGTTGAATTTCCCCTTTGGTTCATTTAGCTGAGTAGTACAGAATGGCTTCAGGCAAATTCGATGAGTCATCCATTCAAAAGTTTTTGGTTTTTGTATGCTCCTCCCACCCCTCTTTCACTTAAAGAAATATCCTCGGTGATATTGACCCAAACCACTCCCTTTCAGTGAAAGCTCCATCTAAATTGAATCTACATATTAAGTGATGTGGTACGGTGCATCAGAGCAAGTTGATCTAATTTATCCACACCAAGGCATTACGACATCTTTTAACAGATTGTGACTTTTAGCACAGCAGTGCTACAGTACATAATTTATTTTTCTTCAGTAGGATATTACACTAATGGAAAGACAATTGCACAATTTTCATGGCGGGGGCTCTCGTTTTTTGCAGATGTCTGCAAATGGGGGAGTACACAAATTATTGACACAGTGGCTCTCAATGTCTCAGCTGAGCTCCTGCACCCAAAAAGATGCTGAATAAAGATCTGCATCTCAATCTTTCATTGCGTCATACAGAGAGGTTGGATGATAGAGCTTTTACACAACTTTATATCTCCATTTCTGTCTGCGCCACATGTATCATTTTCCTGTTAATGCTCTACCTCAATTAGTCTTGTTTCTGCAACTGCGTGGCACTTTATTCTGCTGTCATTGGTCATTTCCTATTCCTCTCTGCGATATAATTATTTAAACTTTTTGCAGGACTGTCATAATTACCCTGTCCTTTTGCAAATAAAAACAGTGACAATGTGATGACCCAGTGCTTAGAAGTCAATGAAAAGCTCAGCCGTGGAAAACAAAGTTATTGCAATTAATCCAGAGGGGCACATGGATGTTTGAACCAAATTTAATGGCAATCCATCCTATAATTATTGAGACCTTTCTCTCCAAATCACATGAAGCTCATTTAGGAGCAAAGTCTTTAGGATTCATCCTCTGCAGACCACGACTGTCTGCATAAATGTCAGTGCCAATCCATTCAGTAGATGTTGAAATATGTCACTGTATAAGTGAAATATCTGACCCACTGTTAGCACTGGAGAAAAATTCAGGGGATCACCCAAGTCTGTTCAGGGTTCATCTCCTGGTGGCCATGAGTGTCTGTACAAAATTTCATGGCAATTCATCAAGTCAATGTTGAAATATTTCAGTCTAGACCCAAGTGGTTGACCGAGCCACTGACATTGCCATCCTTAGAGCCACCCCACTACAAAAGAAAATCTTAAGAGAAAGCTAACTGGGCTACCCAGTACTTATTTCCCTCATTCGTTATCCCCAGTTTCCCTCCTACATACACACTTCATGTATTGCTAGTGTTACTTGGAACCCAGGTATTATTCTCAAACCAGTCCTAAATCAACCCTCACATGAACATGGTTATGACAAACCTGCCTACAACTATTTTAGATTCAAACGATTCCTCCAGGCACTAATGGTCTTCCTCTTAAAGCTTTTCTTGCTGCCTTCTGGATCTCTCAATAAAATCTCAATAATCAGGTGTCAGACTGTTGTAGAGAATATTTGAATACTGATATCACTTGGCCTGATTCATCTTTGCATTTGAGGCCTGTTTTACAGAGGTCAGACATTACGCTATTGTCAACACTAGGCTTCCGAATTAACACATGTATCTTTGCTTCGACTATTACTGGTTTCAGACCGACAGCCAGAGGAGTTGAAGGCACCTTGAAAGTCCTGTCTCCCTTCCTATTCACCTTCTATGCCAGGGATTTCCAACCAAGAGTATTTGTACCCCAGGGGGTATTTTTGCTGTTTCCTGGGGGTATGAGAAGAGATTGTGGAATTTGAAAAAATGTAATTGGATAAATAATTGAAATAATTAGCTAAAAGTAATGTATAAACTGTTAAAATTGGTCACTAAAAGTAATAAAGGAATGGCTGGAACGTTTGGAAGTAAAAATTACTGCACTGTTCAGTCAGTATTGTACAGTTTCTTGGAACCGCACAGTTAAAAAAAAGTAAATTACAAATAAATTATGGAGTTATAGCTGCTGACAGGGGTGAGAATAGTCGATGGCTCACAGTGTCTGAGGGAGGACTTGAAAAGTTTGATGGCCACAGGCAAGAAAGACATCCTGTGGTGCATCTTGATGAAAAGAGTCTTGCACTGAACATACCTTTGTGCTTGACCAGCATGTCATGGAGTGGGTGGGTGACATTGTCCCAGTAGGCACTTGGACAACATCCTGCTTTCTGACTTCCACCTCCACAATGTCACTGGCCTTGCAGATTAGTTTAGTTCCTCAAAATGTAGAGACGGCTCTGGCCCTTTATGTAGAGGAAGCCAGTGTTCCTAACCCAGTCCAGTTTATTGTCATGTAAACTCCTAGTTCCTTAATCCTTCACAATGGCCAAACTGACCCCCTGGATGGAAACAGGGTCACCCATTGCCTTGCTGTTCCTCAGATCCACAGCCACCAGCTTGTTTGTCTTTATCACATTGAGCTATGGCATTTATACTGTACACTTCATAAATTATTCACACCATAGTTATACAGTAATGCATATATTTTTTACATACTTATTTTTCTTACTTTCTTTTTCCTCATGTAACTTCCATGCCCTGTTAGATAGTTTTAATCTACAACGGAGCAACTGTAACTGAATCAATAATGTATTTCTGATTAGGACTTTTTTAAAAGATGGAGATAATCAAATCCAGGTGTCGTTTTCTCGAGTCTCATTCAATGGTGCGCCTAAAAAGTTCATTTCTTTTTAGTGTTGGCCAAAGAGCAACATCACTGGAATAGTGAGGAGGTTATCTATCTTGCTTAAGGGCATCCTAAATGTTCTGGAAAATCTTTTTAAGCCCTTCTTTTGAAAAAAAGGTTTGCTATTGATAACATTGCCTGCATTTTGCATAAATACTGATGATGGTTGCTAATGGACCAATACCAAAGGCTTTGCCTCAGGCCAAATGCCCTAGATTGTGGGTTAAACAGAGACTGTGACTCACTGTTCACCGTCTTTGGTCATATAAAAGTACCACACACACCCACACACAGGTGTCCATGCCTACATAAACCATTAACCCCAGCACCTCCATATAATTACATTCTACTGTTCATCTGTGTCTGTAAATGCAGGAAATAACCCATAACTGCCATGACAATCACTCATTGTGCAATAACAGAGAAAAGGGCACTGGATTGTAATGAAGGAATCACACAGAGAGAGTACACTGTCAATCCTCTTGAGGCGATATGTGACAAAGCAACAAGGTCCTGACCTTTTTACCATACACTGATGCTTCAATTACAAGACCACACGTCTAGTAATTGAAGGCCTTAGGGTACACATTTTGGACAGTGTTTTTAACCCTGATTTATTCCCTCAATTTACGGTTAGGTACTCATGACCCAGGGTCAATTTAAGATGAAAGGTCAAACACAGTGCCTTGTGAGAAAAGGGTTAGCTTGTAATAACTTAAATGAAAGAAGATGAAGAGATAATTGTGTCAAAGCTGCTGTCATATGACGTCAAACATAATTAGACTTTAATATTTTCCATCTAAATCATTATCTACTATACTGTAATAGCAACCTATTGTGGATAAGCTTCAGTATTGGGGTTGGTATATGTCCCCACTGTATAAGCACATTTTTAGCCATGCTAGCAGTGTGACTCTGGGGATGGCAACATCATTGAGTTGGTTGCTGAGTCCATCACTTTTGTATGTACTGTATGTATATACTGTATTTCTGAAAATGGGGGACTTTGTGTAAAAACGGCTGTAATTCCTAAAAGGTTAATGCAATACTTTCGTTGAACCTCTTGAATTAAAGCTGAAAGTCTGCATCTCAATCACATCTTGACTGTTTCATTTCAAATCCATTGTGGTGGTGCAGAGAAAGGCAAAATTACACATATAACAATTGTGTCACTGTCCAAATACATATGTACCTGACTGTATATTTTTTCTAGCACCTACCTGAAGTAGGCATTGTCGGTTTCAGGAAAATCTCAAAAATATCTCAACAGCTACTGGATGGATTGCCCTGAACTTTGGTACAGACACTTATGGTTCCCAGGGGACGAATCCTAATAACTTTAGCGATCCCCTGACTTTCCTTTTTTGCAACACCAGTGGGTCAGAGTTTTCACTTATCCTGTCAAATATCTCGACATGTACATGATGCATTGACATAGAATTTGGTACGGACATTCATGATTCCAGGACGGTGTAAATAAATGACTTTGAAATCCCTCGACTTTTCCCCTTGGGCCACCAGCAGGTTGACAATGTTTAATGTAGAATGTCGCAGCAAGTGCTGGATGGATTGCCCTGAAGTTTGCTACTGACTTTCATATTCTGTAAGTTATGAATTGCGATAACTTTTTATCCTCTGCCTTTAATGCACCACCATGAGGTAAAAATTTTAAATTGTCCAATTTAAATTTTTTTGCTTTGTGCTAAAACAACCTGCAAAACTAATGACTTTCCCGTCAGCCTCAGCTGTAAGATTGTGAAAGTGGTAAACATTATACCTGCTCAACATCAGCATGTTAGCATTGCATTTGTGAGCCTACTTGCATGCTGCCTGACAGAGTTGCTAGCATGGCTCTTCCACTGGATTGATTTTCAATACCTAAGGGGATACACCTACTAGTCCAATGCAAGGTAATTGACAACAACACCCCATTTTAAGAAGGATGTACAGTATCTTAAGTGACTGGGCTATAATCATTCTTTAATCATATTTCCCCACAACACTTTTCTATGCAATCACTGTATTTACATTCTTTGATTCACTAAGACTGAGAGCTATGATCACAGCAAACAGAGGATTTGATCTCCCCATTTTCCATCTTACTGTTTGTGAACTGTAGCAGTAAGGGTTAATAATGATTCAAGGGGCAGATGAGATCAATGAATCCTAATTATCTTCCAAAGGTATGTTCCATTACAATGAGTCTTTAGATTTCAATTGAAGCCATTGAAGGTACAGCCATCACACATGAGTTTCTTTCCCTTTGAACTGAATTACCTGCTTTTTTGTTTTAAAGGAACCTATGAAACAATAGGCACAGAGGGGCATAATGGATGCAAAGGATAACTGCATAAAGCTGCATTCAATAGTGCCTAATCATTTGTGACATAATCTTGATTAAAATACAGTTTTTAACATTGTTATTTTCTTTGTGTTGCCTTGTGTTCCTTTGAAATTCAAACTGCTTTGACAAATTATGGCTGAGTGAGGGAAATGCTTTGGCAGCCACGGCGCAGATAATCACAGTAGGTGGAAGTACCTCAGCAGGAGTTTAAAAACTTGAAGGAAGAAGAAATGTCAGTCTCAAAAAAAGGCTCAGACTTGAAACAATTAATATAGGAAGGAAACCTTGTGGGTTGAGTGTGCTGGGAATGTTGGAAGTGTTTACAGAGCATGAGATGAGCACAACACAGGGCAACATCCCATTGAATAGAGCCAAGGAAGGCTAGCATTTCAAGCAAAAAGCTCAAGGAGTGATGCTTGGTGTGTTTCTGTGCATGTGCTTGTGTGGCAAAATTACTGTATATAGAAGATGAGGCTTCTGTAACAAGATTGAAAGTTTTACTGTTTGCCTTAGTCTGCCTTATTTGCCAGATGGCCATCGTTTGAAGTCTGGGACTGCTGTGGCACAGTCCATAAGGCAGCCTTCTCTCAAACCCGTGTAAGAATCCCCATGTGTGGAGTTGTTTTTTGTCTTCCGCAAATTCTTATTGTCTGTAACACGCTCTGCTGTCTCACTGCCTGAATTATAGAGAAGATACACAATCAGGGCAAGATGTTGGTGGTGTGGTTGGGGTGAATGATTCTAATAACGACGTTAATATTAGATCACTTGCATCACTGCAGGGTAGCCACGTGGAGAAGCGGAACAAGGTCGTTCATGTTTTTTTGTTGAACTGACCGCCCCCAAGCCCCTCAGTCTCTTTCCATACACAGCTGAGAGCGAGAAATCACACCATTTTCAACAACCTTTCCGGATTATACAGAAGCGCAGTGGCTCACGGGGCTTCATCTGTGATGAGCAAGGTTATAAAGATACAGTTAAAGATATATCTGGTCGTACTCTGTAAGATTTACATCAACATCATTGCTCAAGTTCCATTTAACAAAGAGTTATCAATTAACCTTAAACCAATAAATATTTATCGTTTCATTTGTTAATATTTAAATAAAATGATGTAGCACTAGACTACAAAACCAATTGAACTGTGCTTTCAAAGGCAGTATGACAGGTCTGCAGGCAAAACTCCTGCATTTGTGGTCAAAGGCCTCCAGTCACAGCTGCTGTGTGTTCTACTACAATACAGTAAGTGCTACACACGAGTAATCACTCTACGATTTCGCTCTAAGTTGACGCCATGAGGCCCTATTTAAAACTGGAGAATGGTGACAAGGCTAGGACGCGAAAGTTATCGGATTTTACATTAATTTTGTCCACCATGAACTTGTTTTTTGGATTAATTTGAGACACGAAAAGTACATTGTAATTTCTGAATTATGCTTAATTAATAGATAGGCCACTACAGCATCTACTTCAACTGCATCTTAAGGGTCAGAAGAATCAATGAATGAATTGTTATGAACAACCTACAAACAAACAACCAAAATGTATACAGCTGTTAAGCATAAATAGCAACAAATCTTACTATTCGGCAGCCTCTTATAGACTTGCAGGCTGGGACCAACCAGCCCCACCCCCTCCCTACCAGCACCACCTGCTTAGCGGTGTTACTTCTGTTCGTTTTTCTAATTTTTTTTTTCTTTTAATTAAAACTAACTGATTAATAAAGCACCAAATCGTTAAACAGGATCAATAGTAGTTGTAGAGTAGTTGTATTGATAAAACCATAATGGTAACAGTCCAGAGTGAATGCTTCATGCAAATTGTTTTTTGTAAGACAAATGTCAAAATCACTTTTTTTTTTTAATTTAAGTATAAAACAATTAAGTTAAATGTTTGTAACATAAGTCTTGTATTCAATATTGGCGTCAATACTTGTGGTGTGATGCCCAGTCTTTGTCTTTAGTGTCTCAGCAGCTAACCAGTTTTCTGCGCTGACCACTTGCAGGTTCATCCATTCTTCTATGTAAAGTTTTGAAATGGAGAACACCACAGATTACGTTACACCACACGGAGCAAGGAAATAATAATTGATATTGACCTGATATATTGGTCTTTGAGCATTCACATTTTACCCTCTTTACTCGCCTTTTTCCCTTTCTTTCTTTCCATTATTCATCTGTGTTTACCTCCATTTTGTATTTTATGTTGACCCTTCCCTTTCAGTTTTCAGTTTACCATCCATTTCTTCCCTTGTGACATCCTCCCCTCCCCTCTGTATCCATCCATCCCTTCCTCCCTCCCAGGCGGACAGGCTACTCTGACCTGTATCTGTCTGGCATGGATGAGTCCCAGGTTTGGTTTAAATGCCCCAATTATTCTCCTGAATTATGATGTCCTGCTCTGAGCCTTGTTGCCCCGTCTCTGTGGCTCTCTTATGAAAGCTGGCACGGCCCAACAGAACCATTTACAGAGGCCAGATTAAGGGCACGTTCACATGAGCGGCTCTCCCCATGCACCAGCCAATGGAAAGCTGACGGTTGGTGTGGACAGCTAACCACATGGAAACACTCTGACCTGCTCCAAAGTCTCTCCCTGTTGTACCTTGCCTTATATAACACAATGCTCTCGTTTTGTGGATATCAAAGCCAGAATTAACTGTTCCAATGAACATGGTCTTAATACAAAGAATTAATATATAATGCAGCTTGTTTTTAAGAGTGTTTTAAATGGCTAAAAATCTTGAGGGTATGATTTTCAGTACCGTCAATAACACAGACGCTCCTCCCTCTTTTATACTGCTACAGAGAAGCTGTAGAGGTGATTTGGTGCCACCAAGACCATTTCAACAAATTAAAAAAAAAATCACTAGATTTACTCAACTAAATCTTAATTCTAATTCTAAATTCTGCATAAATTCACCTGGGGATGTAGAGGTAATGTAACCTCACTCTCACTACTGGACACTGTGTCCCTTTTTTTTTTTTTCATAAAGCCTATTTGTTAGTTGTCTTATTTGCTATGGCCCTTATATTTAGCAGCTCCTCTACACTTTTGAGGTGAAGACACAGTCATGTCAGGATACATGGGTAATAAAGCATATACTTTTATCCATCAGATTTAGCATATTTTGCACACTGTAACAACAACAACAACAGAATAAGGTATCCTCAAGCACAGAATGGAAACTGTTAAAAGTAGTTGTGTAATTGATTATTTATGGTGAGATAATATTTGTCTGTATCTGTGTTTCACTCTGGCCAGCATGGCTGAGATTTTGTATGGGAATAAAAAGCAAGGCAACTTCATACAATCCCCTCCGTCTGCTCACATGTGGTGCACTCGTACTGCTCTCCCGGTCGGAAACTAGGGAACACATTCAGCTCACACTTGGATGAGCCCAATATAGTCTAACTCTCCCTTCTTTTCAAAGCAACTGTGTAATCCAGCCTCCATGGTTACATTCCTCATTTTTACCACCAGTGTAATCCCACAGTACAACTGAACCCACTAAACCTCGGGTGACATATGTTCCACACTCTGAAAGGTAGTCTAATCATCCAGCTCTTTTTCTTCACCCTATAATTGATCATATCGCATGTGGCCTTGATTAAACACCCACTCGCACTTCAGAATTAATCATGCATTGCATGAACTTAGCATTAATCACGGTATAACCCCTGCTCCATCTCCATTTCTCAGTCGGACTGTAATGGGATATTCATCTCTTCAACAATTAATAACATCGGCATGGGGGCTCTTGCACACTAGCCCTATTCTCTCAGCTCCCACAGTGTTATTTTAAGATGGTCGCGAGCAATGATTGAGGGGTCGCAACGAGAGCTTAAATAGGATTTATTAGTGTAGATGCCAGAGGTGAAGAGAGGAGAGAAGAAGTGAAGAGGCAGTGAGGTGACTGTGAAATTTGGAAGAAGTGGAAATAGACAGCGGGGAGAGCAAGACAGAGAGAGAACCTAAAGGTGATGGAGTCATTGGCATGTTTTCACACGCGTGCCCGCTGGAGGGGCATCAATCTTCTTTATCCCTTTTAGATTTTTTTTTTTTTATATCTCTGTGTTTTTCTCTCTGTAATAACCCCCTGCCACCTACCAGGTGATTCATCTGAACCACTCTGCGGCAGGGCTCCTCTGGGGTTCATAGAATGTCTGCCACTGCAATTCACAACCGTACAAAATGACACACACACACACACACAAAGGAATCATAGAGCTGGAAAATAGATTATTATGCTCCTCTCATTCACTTGACCGTAAGAAAATGAGAGGTGCCCATCATATACTGGTGCTGCTGTAGAGCATAAAAAGCACCAAAGACGAATACAGCAGCTGCCATCTATAACTCATCATTGGGTCACATGCATCCAATGAGGTAATAGATAGATAACTTTTTACTTTCCTGTTTTCACAGGGCTCTCTAACTTATTAGCAATGATGAAACTTCCCCTGAGGCAAAAAAAGAAAACTGGTCATGCAATTGCAATTCAGTGATCATATTTGCTCATAACTTCTCAAAAGACCAATATTAGAATGGCTTTTCAGTGAAAATAAATGCAATATTTGGACATTTTGGGAAATACACCTATTTGTTTTCTTGCAGACAGGGACGTAAGACTTGGGGGAGGGATATTGAAGGACTACAAAGGTACTAGAATTAATTCGAGAAGACCTATGTACAGGGTCCAGAATGTTGTGCTACACCCCTGCTTACTTAAATGAGAAGATTGATGCAACTCATGACTGTAAAGTAAATAGAAAGATAATGAACAGTCAGAGGATATTTGTGGGCTTTACAGGGCTTATGTTCTGGACTTTCTTGGCAAGAAAGTCTCACAAGAAATAGCATAAAACCCATGTCAAAACTACAACTTGATGTGTTAATACTTTATAATAATAAACAATATATAACTGGCAGGTGTATTTTGTTACCTTTAGACAAACCCCAGGCTAGCTGTTTCCCTCTGCTTCCAGTCTTTATGCTAAGCTAACCTAACCAGCTGCTAGCTGTAGCTTCATATTTAGTGTGCAGACATCAGAGTGGTATCGATATTCCTATTTGTGAACACAACTTTTTTTTAAAGAAATGAAAAGTTGAATTCATTGATGATGGATACATCCTCATCTGAACACAGGTGTTGTGCTGCTGCAGTTTTACAGGCTTAACAAATAGCTAATGTTACCTAGGTAATTATGTTTATGTGATGTTACTGAAACAGCTGGCTACCTGTCAACTTGTTGTACTAAGTCACAAATAAACATTTCGATGGTGTTTGACAGGACTGAGACAAGAAGCAAACACACTTTACCTTAGTGGAAGACATGCGAGTTGTTTCCTTCTTTCATTTCTGCTGTAGTTCCAGGTATCAGGTATTCCTCCTCTCTCTTTAGTACTTTAGGTTTTCAAGCCGTTTCTCTAAAGTAACCAAACAAATAGCTCCTCGATTATCTTTTCACTCTTTCTTTCAAACCATGCTTTCTGAGTTCTGTGAGGTCTTCTTTTTTGGTGTTTAATGGCAGTGGACATCGTTTGAGTTGCATTACTGCCTTCTTCTGGTTTGAGTCGTCCACTGCACTGATTACAATGACCAGTTGGATGTTTCCCCCATTATAAAAAGTGTGCTGTTCAAGTTGCTGTGACCAAATCTTAGCCTGCTCATAATTACTTGTTCTTTTCTGTGTTTTCCATTATTTCTTACTATACATTGTTTTGTATCCCCTGTAAATGTCTTCCTTTCATCGCAATATTGTTGCCCCTCTTTGATTATTTCCCTTCAAACTATTCTTTTTTCCCTCAGATTTTGAAAGCTTGACATTAATTTCCACATTAATGTCAAGCCGCCTCCTTTGCTAGCTTGTCCACTTTCTCACATCCTCAGATTCCTGAATGTGCTGGTACCCACATGAACACCATGTCTTTCCCTTGATAAGCTGACCTTGAATTGTTAAACAGTATTTCATATACTAAGTCTTGGTGGTTTCTGGCTGATCCTGATTTAATGCTTGTCAATGCTTACAGATGAGTATTTTATTTGCTAATACATTTTCTGTCCACTCTGATGCTAATAGAACTGCACACAGCTCCACAGCATACACACTCAAATAACCCCTGCATATGCTCACTTTACTTCCTCTTCCGGTAGCTGTAATATTCTTGTACTAGATCTGCTGTTTCATTACTATGCTTGATACTCAGCAGCTCCACATCCACACAGGCCTTATTGCAGCATCCAATCTGGTCTCACAGGCCACAACACAGTTGGACAAAAATCAATTTCATGGACTTTCATTTGTTCTGCTCGGCCCTCTCCCACCTCGGTCAGGTCACCTAATGATGACATCTTTATAGGTGCTGAAGAGAAGAGAATCTTGTAGGGAAATTCAATGCACCAACTCGTGGCCATTGTTCAACTGTTAATTTTCTTTTTGTCTATTTTTTATTTCAAGGATTGAATATGCACAATATATAATTTGCACCAGATTTAGGCTAAAGTAATACATTTCATCTGCTAGGAAGACACAGGAAAAAAAATCAATTATATGATCAGATATGATAGAGTATACTATCAGTAATCTAAACATCATTAAAAACAAAAAACTCATTCATTATAACATTTTTCTAAACGGTGGAGCAGCATTAATGCTGGCTAACATAATCAGTGTAGCTTGGCCTCAGTGTCCTGTATCAGGAGGCAGCAGGGGCCAAATTCCTGTTTGCAATGTGTTGTACAAACAGAGTGACTCATATTCCTGCAGGCTTCACATTCATTTACATCTTTGAGGTGAGTTTTTGCATTCATTTCACAAATGTCATTAATCTAAACAGGCACATCTGCCAGTAAACGTATTTCCATAAAATAATTCTGGGATTATGTGAAAAAACAAAGGCATTCATCAGCTGGAACTGCTCCAAATGCATCTAGGTCAGTCTTACAAATTTCACCAACTCAGGTTTAAAATTCAAGTCTTCCAAAGGAAATCGTTTTTGTTTTGTTTTTGCAGAGGACAGTTTCTTTAAATGAAAGAGAACCACAAATAGCTAGATTTATTTTTGTCTAGTCAGAAATGTGAACACATTTAATAATGTCAACTAACAAGCACACTGGCATCCACCTTTTGCAGGAGGGACGTTTCTTGGCGGGTACAGACAATGTGATCAAGCATCAAAGGGTGCCAGGTTCTTTGAAGCTTCTTGGCACTGGTCAGCCACTCCAGATGTCTTGCACAGCACCCCCAGTGGATCGGTTATGAAACCACAGGGACAGATGTTTCGCCTCCTGCTGCGGCGTAAGGGTACAAACCCAGGACAATTGACAACACGTGGTTTCATTTATGTCATTTGTTTACTTTTATTATTTTACTCGAAAATACAATCACTAGTAACCTACTGTATTGAATTAATACAAATGTGATAATGTGTTTTTTTCCCCCTCCCTTCTATTGATCCCTATAATGCAAGGAAAAGAGCACTAATGAAGATTTAGCACTTTGCTCAAGGATGTGCAGTGAATTCAGACTGTTCACTTGTAGCTCTTTGTGTCCTCTGCTTTACTCCACTTCACAGCAGCATCGATTGTGCACACAAGAGCCCTGAATTGTCCAAATGGTTTCATAACGAAACCTCCATGACAAACATACACTGCAGTACAAAAGGTGCAATCCTCATGCGAACAAAGCTGTACTCGGAAAAACACAGTGAAGTAATACAAACTTGGGAAGAGATGGTTGTGTGCTTGAGAATGAGATTGCAGGAAACGGAGAAGTTGTACAGAGTAAATTGAACAAAACAACGCTGTCTGCCCACCAGGCAAGAACAATGAGAGAGACATCTTTTCTGGTCATGTAGTCGAAATTATCAGGCACTTCTTTTAAGTTTGTGCCAGTCAATACCACTTCACATTATTCCCACACGCAGTCATTTTCCACCATTCAACTTTTTGTTTTACACAAAGAAAAACAAGGCATTGTGGCTTCATTTGGCTCAAATCGATTGCTTTCATGTCCATCATTCTTTAGTCGATGGTCTCCTCAGAAGAAATTTAATACCTCAAATCATTTGTCCAGAACACTGTCGCTGTGAATGTGTTGATCTCTCTGTACTACGGTGTCCCAGTTAAAGGGACATCATCATTCAGCACAAGTTTTCATTTATAGACCTAAAACAACATGGAAAGGGACATTTCATTACACATGTACTTTATCTAGGAAATGTAGTCTTCTACTGCCCAGACACACCATTTGCCCGCTCTGGAGCCATTAGAGTTCCATGATCCATTGTGAAAGTGAAATTAAGAAAATACACAAACTTAAACATAATTGATTGAACATGATTAAAATATCTATAACGTGCCTAAAAACAATGCAAGCTCATATAAAATACAATGTACATTGGGGCAGTGGTATAATGTAACAAAGCACATTTACGCAAATACTGTATTTAAGTACAGATTTGAGATACTTGTACTTTGAGTATTTTCATGCTATGATGTACTTCTACTCCAGGACAGTTCAGAGGGACATATTGTACATTGGACTTTAAAAATTAAGACGTTTGCATACACAACATACAAAGAGCTTAAACATGTGATGACCCAACATTGTGAAAGTGTTTCTCACCATTTTCAGATTTCATACAAACCAAAAAAAAAAAAAATCAATCGATTAGAGAAAACAATCAGCAGATCAATCCTTGATGGAAATAATCATTAGCAATAGCCCAAATACAACAATAAAATCCTGCTTTTACACTTATGCATGAGTAAAATTAATAGAATATATAATAGTAAGCTGCAGAGGGGACATTTTTCTGCATTGACTACTTCCACTTACATACATACATACATTGTCCTGATTACACTTGCATTATTTTTCTAAGTAACATTTTCAATGCAGGACTTTTACAGTGTCATTCATACTTGAAGTTAAAGACACACAGCCATCATTATTCAACCCAATTATTAATATTTAATCACCCATCCTTACCTGAATATGGAGACCTAAATCTTCATCCTGTGGGGAGAAACTAAAACCTTTTTCACATGTTAACATATTACCGGGATAGTTTTGCATTTACACAATGTTGAGAGTAACTTCTGGTCAGTTAACCTGGAAATGTTGGACTTACTAAGTTACCCACAGACTATGAACATACTTAGTTCTGCATTTCCACCTCATCTCGGGGGAAAAAAAAAGCAGGTTGATCCTGCAACACTGAATCAAGACTAAGCTTTTATGTGTAACACTCAAAAATGTGTGCCGAGATATTCTAAAGCCGCCAACACCCTGGAGCGGTACAAAAAATATTTGGAGCCTACCTGAGAGCACAATGGAGATTTTGTTGAATAATTCACTCCAAGGTCAATAACAGCAACAATCGCTTACATTCAGTGCAAGTTTGTTTTTTTACTATATGCATTATATATGATTCACCAAGCCTTTTGTTCAATAGCGCTTTGTGAATCTCTATGAGTGGCACAGGGAAGAGAAAAGCTTGAGTCAAATATTAAACCCACAAGTGCCTTCAGTATTCTCCGTTGGCTGGTTTAGTGTAAGAAAGAGTCCCCCATTGCTGAACAGCAGCCTACAGTGATAGCACTCTGCACTCCTTCTCATGTTCACTACTATGCCACAGGGGAAAAAAAAGACATTTAATTTCCTCCATTGAATTCAGTGACGAATACGCTGCCTGAAATATTCCAGTTTAACTCGCACCTTTTTTTAAAAAAAAAAACAGCAGTCAGACTTTTATGCGCCATAAATCCATACTGCTTCTGACTGTGATAATAGCCTTTTTGCATATCTATAGGCAGTCATGCCTGTGATTAATCTGCAAACAAATGATTTATCACACAGGTCTGAAGCAATACAATATCGTCTTTGTAGCAACAGCAATAAGCTAAAAAGTGCAACAAAGACTGACAATTCCACCTAGGGAATTGCACCCCAGGAAATATGGTTTAACAGAAGGTTGTTTTAAAAAGACTAATTACTGAAACAAGACAAACATGTTTTCCAAAAAAAAAAAAAATGTTTTATTAGAATAAAAAAGGGCAGGGACTGGAGCTGCCAGGGATAAAAAAATATCAATAGTCAAATGAAAATTACTAACAATATAAAGGCCTGATTAAGGGAATTAAAGTTATTCTTTATTACAGTTAAATTTGATTAAAAAGGCCATTTATCCATCCATCATCTTCTGTTTATCCAGGGTCGGGTCGTGAGAGCAGCAGGCTAAGCAGGGTGTTACAGACAACTCTCCTTGCCAACGCTTTTCAGCTTCTCCTGGGGGATTCTGAGGCGTTGCCAGGCCAGATGAGATATACAATACCTCCAAAGAGTTCTGAGTCTACTCCGGGGTCTCCTCCCAGTTGGTCGTGCCCAGAAAACCTCCAAAGGGGAGGTACCCAGGAGGCATCCTGATCAGATGGAAGAAACCCCTCAACTTGTGATGTTCCATGTCCTTAGGACCAGTCTGGCACGCCTAGGTTCCCGCCTTTGCCTGCCACCTGGCATACACTGCAACTGACCCCAATGACTGTCCCTGCAGGTGGTGAGCCCACAGGGCAGTGGCTCCATGTTGTTTTTCGGGCTGTGCCCGGCCACCAGATGCTCGCCAGCGAGCTCCACTCTTAGGACTGACCTCCAGAAGGGGGTCACAGAATCTCATTTGCTGCCAATTCATTGAGGTCTTTGAAGTGCCCTTAGTCTGGCCCCTCCCCCAGGACCAACCCTACCAAGGGCTACTGTCTCCAACAACATAGCTCCCAGGGGGCCGACTACTGAGGAGGGTCCAGGGGTGCTACCACTACTCACCACCTCAGGTGCAACACAGCAATCCTCACTCCAAATGTAGTACAGTCTACATTGTGGTCCCAGTCACATGCATTAGGTGTAGGGACCACACCATGGGCACCTAGCCTCCCAACAATATGGTGCTCTGCTCTACTGAATGAAAAAAAGCAAATACAAAAAGATTAACAAACAAATAAACAACCAAGTTGGTTTAACAAAACAGGCGAACAATCAAAAACTCAAATAAACCAAACCAATGATGACAACAAAATCATTGGACAAAACAGCAGTATACAGTAGGCTCACCTAAAAAAAAAAGGAAAACAAAAATTAGCGGGGCTCACCATGCTGCACACTAAAATAAGACTGATATAGTATTGTGACCATACGCACATGGCATTACTGCAGAAAAGGTGGGCAGGGCAACCATGAGGCTCCAACATAATGCACTCAGTCAATAAGCTACAACTAAATGAAATTAACTGACAAAAAAAAATTTCAGTCAAAGAAAAACTTGAACTGTGCATGATAATAATCACTGTGACGACATGTTGATTTTCGACCTGCACTTCAAACACTACCAGCCAGCAGAAAGAACACAGGCTAACAGGTGCCTTCTATAATCTGGCCATGATTAGGGAATTGTTTGGGGAGGAGTCAGTCCTGAGGCTGCGTTCACACACACACGCACGCACGCACACGCACACACACACACACTACCACCACAAACCCTCCACCTCCAGATAAAAAATTACATGTAATCTGAACATGAACATCACGTATTGTAGAAATGTTGATGTGCATCATATGAAACATACAAAACGTGATGCATCAAATAATCTGCTCTCATGTTGTATGCATATATTATCTAGTTTATCTAGCTTTCCAAGCTTTAGAAATAAAAGTAGCCGATGCTTTGCCGCTCAGTCCAACTTCTCATTTTCATGAAACCAAAATAACTCAGCGTTGTTGTTCTGCATTCATGCTTGTAGCCAAATCGCTGACTGTTTTATTATATTTGCAATACAAATGGCTTAATCTTTACAACCCTAAGATTCAAATATTCAAATATGAAATCTGCCAAGTACAACCGCAACCTTCTGTTGCTGACCCTGAAGCAGTTCTGCTGTAGCAGTAGTTGGGCTAAGTTCCATGTTCAAAGGTAATGCAATTTTTGGTTATCAGATCACACGTACTGTTATGAGATTACAGTAATCTTTTATTCCCTCTAACCCTCAAATTATTGGCCATGTTCCCCATCAGTGCCATTCCTGGTGTCAGCACTGTTGTCAGCCAGCTCTCTCAGTAAGTAGGCCTGATAATGTCTGCTGCAGATAAAAATGAAGGGATTCCCTGAGCTTGTGTCTCTCATGCCTTCCCAGTCCATTAGCCAGCCATGCTGCCTGTGTGGCTGACAAATGACTGAATTAGATCTGAGTGTCGTTCGATGGGAGGAAAAATGTCTCCTCTGTCTCTTTCGAGATCCTTGACACATGCTCTCTTCTTCTGTTGTGTCAGAGTTGCACTCTCTCTCTGTGATGTCTTCTCCGTCTGCGAAGTCTATTTATTCCTTATATTTTCCTCACTTGCTATTATATCATCAGAGCACTTCCTCATTTCATGACTCGAGACCATTCCACTTTTCGAGTGCGTGCGATCGCATCTCTTATTACTTTCGTGGTAATTCAGTGCAAACTTGTTTTTAGTGTGATTTTGGTCTCAAGGTAAAGTGTTAGTGATTTTCTTTTTCTGATCCTCAATCTAAACACAAAGCTTCTAACATGTAAATTCAAAAAGCCAGAGACATTGGCTGCTGACGCTAAAGCTAGCTGAATACATGAATATTATATGAGGTTGTTTTTTTTTTATTTAAAAAAAATCATTTTAAAGCTTTGTTTGATTCAAAATTAAATGTAGTAGCTGTTGTTCAGTTCAATTTTTTTAAGTGGATGAAGAACAAAGATGAAATATATTTTTTTTTAAATACAGATGATTCAGTAAATACCATTTGTGGTACATATATGATGTCATATAACTTCACAGTCATCCACCTGAAAGATGCCTTTAAAGAAGCAGTTCACCCAAAAATGAAAATTCACTCATTATCTACTCATCACCCTCCTGCTGATGGAAAGTGTGGTTAAGTTTCAAAGGTTACAAAATATTTCTGGAGCTTCACAGAAAAACAGCATTGCAGCATTCCTCTACTGAACTGAAGAAGCTGGGGACTTTTAAAATGTAAAACACACAAACCTTTTTTTTTTCCTGTGGTTGTTTTTTAACAGACACACCACAAGGTTGACTATTACAGTTCTGAGACTATAGGCAACCAAAATTCCATTTGTGAATGGACATTCATCAGACAGTTTTCCATGCTAATGCATGCTACAATCGATGTGAAAAAGGGGAAATTTGTCAGAGGACAAATGCTGAATTGGGATGTTGAGACACATTTGTGACCATCAGTACTTCAAATCTCCATATGTAGCTCAGTGATTCAGGCGCCTTGCATTTACTATGCTAATATTTGTGGAAAAGTCATAAAACATACATTTTTATCTTCTGTCTAGCTGCGGGTTCCAGCCACAGTCTGTGCCCTGACCTGCTACAGCTATAGCACAAACGGACATAGCATACATCACTTGATTGATGAGACTCTATTCAGCTTGTTCGGTTGAGTCATCGCAAACAAATTGTATTCATAATCATATCAACAATCATGACGTGGTCTTGCCTTAAGGTGTCTCTCTTTTACTGTAGACATAGATATTCACAAAGCCACCTCTCCTGTCCAAACTCTTTGCTAAAGTCACTCTGTATATCCCAAACTTTTAATTATATTTGATGAGCTGCCATAAAAATCCAATTTCCCTTCGTGTCTGCAGGCCCTTTCTTATTGCACTGTTCCAGGAAACCTCACGCTGCATGTAGACTACAAGCATTCACCAGACAGAGCAGTATGGACTCAAAATCATCCCAATTTTGTGTCTTTCTCACTGCTCTACTCTTTCTTTCCTCCCATCCTGTTTCCTCTCTACACCCCTTTTATTCTGCGTCTCCTCACTCTCACTCACTCCTCTATCAAATCTCATCTTCTGTATGTTTCTGCACATCTCTCTCTCTCGCTCCATTCTTCGCACCAGTATTTTGCTTTCGTTTGGCCCAGGAGCAAATACGGTTCATTACATTTTTAATGTTGTTTGTAATTGCTTGGCGCTCTCAACATGTCAAGAGCAAATCATGTTTCAGAGCGGTTGTTTGCGTTTGGTGTGCTGGGATCTCAATCAGCCCTCTGCGAGTGTTGCACTGAACAGGTTTCTTTCATCCGCGCTGACTATAAGCATCTCACATCACTTGAGTTGAAGGATCTCTTAATGGGAGATGTTGGATTTCATCGGGAGATTACTCCGTTCTGTGGAAAAGAATATATATTTTTGGAACCATTTTGTATATGTTAAAATGGCATCTGCCGCACTGCTGTATGTTATGTTTAAGTACAGTTCAGGCATGCAAAGAACATTTTATGCTCCTGGCGTTATTTATTAGCATTCAGTGAGTGACAGCATAGCTGTTTTATTCTTGCCTACAGTTTTCGTCGCCTCCGTATCGATTTCTTCTTCCTCTGCCAACCTCCACAGCCTGTCAGGGTCAGTATTACACTGCATATTATTTTAATAATACTTCGCCTCTGAGACATGCTTTGTGTAGTATATGATTTGTGTAGATTTGTGTGTGTTTATGAGGAAAGATAGATTTTTATTCTACAAACTTGCTCCACGCTGCTGTGGCGAAACAGTTAGCGCCTCAGAAAAAATGTGGTTCATTCAGAGACAAACACTCAAATTAGTCTAGTTAGCTCTTCATTTGCTCACGTTCATATCTTAGATCCTTTCTCTGAAAAGCACATGTGCCAAATTAGCCTCCAGGATACACAAGTCAACTGAAAGGAACAGTTTTGCATTTTAGGAAATACATTTTCTGACTTTCTTACTGACAGATGAGAAGATCGATATGACTCTCATGTCTGTAGAGTAAATATTAAGCTACACCCAGGAGTCCGTTTAGCATACAGGCTAGAGTAAGAGGAAAATTGCAAGCCTGGCTTTGCCAAAAGCAACACACATGCCAACAAACACCTCTAAAGCTCACTAACTGACGCATCACATCTAATTTGTTTAATACGCACAATACATTAGTGGTTTTAGTGAGGTTCGGTCGAGTACACACAGGAGGAGAGTGCAGACCATGACAGTTGCTTAGCTGATCTGCTGCATCTCACTCGTGTGTGTGTGTGTGTGTGTGTGCGCGTGCGTGCGTGCATTGCTGCTGCGGTGCTGCAACAGCCAGCCCTATCTTTCTACATGGCGTTTGTCCTTTATAATGATCAATAATGATGATTTTCCTTGACCCTCTTTCAGAGAGAGAGAGAGGAGAGAGGGAGATAGAAAGAAAAAGATACAGATAAAGTGCACGAGAGTAATGCTGCCTTTCACCCAATTTTTTCATGTATGTGGCATATTCTGCAGATATAGACACGGAAACGGCAGTGAATCACTGGTATGATGTCGATATGACAATCCACAGATCATTTCAAGTCTATTTTTTCCTGAGAACAATGCGTGTGACGCAGAAAAAATAGGAAAGACTGATTATCTGGATGAGGCACCGCTGAGCGTAGTTCAGCATATAGACTGGTGCCAACTTATTTCTATTTCTTTAACGAGGCCTGCGGAGTTGTTTTTTTTCTCCTGATAAGCTAAAACTCTAAATGGGATGACAAGATATACTAAAACTTGTTAGAAAGGGCAGTATTCTTCCAGTGCCATTTATTTGTGCAAAAAGTGTAATAAATAGTTACATTTCAGTGACTCAGCAAAACACAGCTCCTCCTACCTGTCAAAACACACACACACACACAAGATTTCACCCAGGAACAAGGCTGCTCTCGCTGCTTTGAAGTGGGCAAAATCTGAATCTCATCTGACTTCAACAAGCACTTTGGTATAGCCAGCCCCAAATAAACAGATGAGACGGGAGCAAGACAACTGGAGCAAAGCACAGAATGTCAAACGAAGGAGCAAAAGATTTAAAGATTAATACAAAAACCGTAAATAGAAACAGAGCAGACTAAAATTCAAGTCAAAACAAGTGAAGAGAGATATTAGTTTTGTTGTTGTTTTTTTGTGTTTTTTTAAAGACCATCACTCGACGGCTGGGAGTGTGCGTCACCCTTCATCCACACACATGCATCAAAATAATGTTATTACAAATGTCCTCACTCAAAACATATATCTCAAATTTGGTCCCCTCCCAAACACAGAAATATGCAAATTCACACACGCCTTGCCTGAATTAAAGCTTCACAATGAAATATTGAAAAGAATATGCAGGGATGAGAGGAATCATGAAGAAGAAAGATACAAATAAAGGAGAAAGAAAGACAAAAAAACAAAAAAAAACCAGAATGGAGACCAACGAATTATGGGACGATTTTCCAACAGTCAAAAATTATTTCCTTTCTCAACAGTGCATTTTTGCATTGTTATTGTCAAGCCTACAGTAAACATATTGTACTCTGCAGAGAGAGCACTGCTTCTCTAAGTGACGGTAACATTTTTGACATGACTCTTCAAACTTCACAAAGGCAGCCAAGTATTTGCTTTCAGTCACTTATGTCTGGAACGTCTCGAGTGACATTTTCTTGAGACAGGCATCATTTCAAGTAGCGCCGTTCAATGGATGGTTGAAATGATTGGATGATTGGATAAATGTGGCACTCACAAGACTTTCTTTTTTTTGTGTGTGCTTACAAAGAAATTATCCACCAAAATATCAATAAATATTGAGTAATTAATTCTGCTAGGCACAGCACAAAACCATGTGCTAAAGTAGGAATTTTGAGAATTTAGGTTGGCTTTGTAAAGTTAGAGTCGGTCACACACACACACACACACACACACACACACACACACACACACACACACACACACACACACACACACACACACA
>JBBPCS010000330.1:7913031-7934114 GCA_037974645.1 Hollardia meadi
GTGTGTGTGTGTGTGTGTGTGTGTGTGTGTGTGTGTGTGTGTGTGTGTGTGTGTGTGTGTGTGTGTGTGTGTAAGTTCATGCTCCCTGTTTTATTCAATCACTCCTCCATCCATCCTCTGCCATCCTCTATCACCCACTCTTCTCTCCATTTCGTGAGTAATATTTCACAAATTAAGAAGTGATTTATCTTTATCAAAAACATCTTCCATAAACAATAAATGTTGATATTTTGATTGGTCACCTTCATCATTTTCCAATGGCACCCTCACCATTAATTTGACATCTATTGCCTCCATTGGCTGCACTAGGAATAGCAGCCTTGCTAATGACAGTGCACTGTATATGACTTGCTTTGTTTTAGTGTAGCTCAATACCTTGTATGACACAGTGTTTAAAGATTAAATTCTGTGGCGCAACTGCATCTGTATGCAAAGTACACATCACTGTCGTAACTCTCCTTTTTTGTAAAGCCACTATAAAGGAAAAATTACACAGTGGGATTAGTATGCCCAATCAAAATCTGCGTGTTTTTAATCATTATTTATTATGAATATGTTTCAAAAGCTCGTCTTTGATAATTTAGTCTGTACTTGACTGATTGCGAAGACCTTCTATGCACTGATCAAAAATGACGTTTTAAGCTTAATAATGCTGAAGCAATAAGATGCCTATTCAATTAGTAAAGACGAAGATAATTAGAACATTTTGATAAATTATTAATCATTTAAGTGATTCATTAAGGAAAAATTTCAAACATATGCTGTGTCAAACTTCTCAAATGTGAAAATGTGCTACTTTTCTCTTTTTTTATCATTATAAAAAGAATATCTTTGGGTTTTGGACTGTTCAAACAAAACAAGCAATGTGTTGACCATATTTTAGGCTGTGGGAAATAGTGACATACATTTTCTAAGCAAATGAAAAATAAAATGAACATTTTAAATAGTAGCAGATACAATCTTTTGTTGCAGCCCAATTTATTCTTGACAAAAAAAAAAACAGTACAGTGTTCAAAGGGGAAGCGTAAGCATGCACTCAATGTATTTGCCTTACTGTTAGTTACAAATGAGTGAATGTCAATACTGTCATGTTAGCTTAGAATAGCAGAAAGACTGTGTACAAATTAAACAAATGAGATACAACATGTTCATTAGTGAGCTTTTGAAGTGCTTGAATGTATATCTTTTTATCTTTGGAGTGAGTCAGGCTATCCATTTCCCCCTGCTTGCAATCTTTATGCTAAAGTAAGCTAATTGACTGCCAGCACTAGCACCATATTTAATGTTCAGACATGAGAGTGGTTTCAATCTTCTCATCAAGCTCTTGGCAAGAAAGAGAATTAGGCTATAAATACAAAAGCAAAATTTAGAAGAAATAATCAACAGACGATGGCAATAGCTATTAGTTGTCCATTTGTTTTACACTGAAATATACCAAAGAAATTTTTAACTTTTCTAAACAAATATATAAATTTTAAAATAAATAAAAGTTGCACTTCAACATCTCTCTCTAGTCCACCATCTATTGCTCTTTTTCTTTTCTACCACCTGTTTCTCTCTCTGACACTCCCTCCTGTCTGCTCCTATCGCTGGTGCTGCTTCAGCTCAAGGCTTTCTCGTCATTATGATTTGCAAAATAAACCTTGTCATGTGAGTGAAGGTGACTCTGTCAAACTTGTCTCTACCTCTTCCCCTCCTCCATGTTATGCTTGTTCCTCCACCCCCCTTATGTCAGGGCAGCCATATTGGCTGAGACAGGCGAGACTGACTGACAAGCGCTGCTGATCAAAGAAGGGAGAAAGTGAGGGGTGGGATGGAGCAGAGAATGGGTGATAGGGGTACAGTCAATAGGGAGAGGGGGTATGTTTGAGAGGGTGGGAGGTTAACAGAAGGGGGAAAGGGGAATACAGAGTGAGAGAAACAGTAATGCAATGTCACACTGTCTTTAAATTGCTGTGCTGGCTGTCTGACTAGTCTCATCCCTCCAAAACAAACTGACGTGACGTGGGACTAGCTTGGTACCTTGATGAACCAACTCCAGACAAGGTGAAAAGGGAGTGACGGGGAATGATGCAAGATGATACATGAGCAGATTTAACCCGATGCAAAATTACACAGACAGAATATGATGAGCCGCTGATGTTTGAGTGGCAGTTTTAAGGCTTTTTTCATGTCATATGTGTATAAGCGTGACTGTGGTAGTAATGGGGATTGCTGACATTACCTGCTAGAAGCTGTAGTATGCTTTTGGACAATTCATCCCTCACAGTTCTGATAGTGTGAACAGTGTAGTGTGTGACTGCAGGATAAATTTAATGCTACATGGCAAAGAGGACTGAAGACAACAATGACAAGAGTCAGGTCATGATGCAATCCATTTAACAGAGGAAGGAAGGAGCTCATAGGAGGGGGAAAAAATGACCAATGTTTACATACTAAATTAACTTCTGTCTGTGTGTGTGTTTCTCCAATGTGGCGTCTTGCTTTAGGCTACTTTTTAAATTGCCAAGCACTGAGGTTAATAAAAAGGGGATAAAAACAAGAAAAAATAATGAAAGCAGACCTCTTTTTTAGTCAATTTCAGATCCCCGCTTTATCTGTTCAGCTTTGCTTTATGTTAATGTTGAATTTGAAACAAAAGCTTTCACAGTTGTCCATAATGTGTGCATGAGTGCACACATACAGTATATGAGAAAGAGAATATCCAGAGAATATACAGTGATGAAGAAATGAAAGACATTATAATACAAACCATTACATTAACTCTGCCATTAAATCTGCCTCGAGATTGTGTCAGAGATACAATAAAAGAGGAGAATTGTATTGGCAAATGTGTGCATTTATCGACAGGGTGTGTATTTGATCAGGGTCTACAGAGGCCTGTCTTCTTGTTTGGAGTGACCACAAGGCCAAACATCACATGACTATGAATTGGAGACAGTGAGGCAGGAGAAGTGGGATGGTGACACTCCATCTTATTCAGCTGGCAGGTGAGTGTTTTATTCATATTCAAGAGTGCATGTAACTCTTGTGTAGTTCAATAATTGTGTTTGGCAAATTTGTGAGTGAGCAAAAACATATGAATGTCTGAAGCATTTAGAAAGTTTTTTTCTCTTGGCTTTACTTTTTCTATTTTTGATTAAACCACGGCGTCAATGAAATTTAAGCTCAATGACAACATTTGTTTCGCTGGAAAAAAAACAAAACTGCCTTCCTTCTTATCATTCATCTCTATATATGGCACAAACAATGGAAGGAAAAATGAATGTGTTTGGAACTTGTTGCTCCTCAAGGCCATGCAACAGTTCAATTTTTTTTCCAGTCTGTGCAAATTTAACTCAAAGGTTTTCAAATATATGAGGGAAGAGGCACCCAGGAAAATCACTTCATACTGCAAATAGGAGAACTTTAACAGCATCCTGTGTCTTTCGGGATAAAAAAAAAATCTCTTACAAACTGGCATGCAAACGCGTCTGTAAATATTCAAACTGCTGAAGTGCCAGGGATATTTAATCTTTCGACAACATCCTAAAGAAATATCTTTTAATCTAATTTCCTTCATTGCCTTTTACTTCATTTCATTTATTTTTTTTTTAAATGCAAATTTTGTCTAACAGAAATCAAAAGAGGTCATTTTTGGCACCTGTACTTCCAAAATGATTTAACCAATTAATAAGTCATCAAAATAATTGCCTCTTTATTTTAAATAAACTAACTGAATAATCATATTTAACTATGAAAAGCACAATACCAGTATTTGAATATGAATAGCAGAGGAGTCTAGGTATAAAATAGCATAAAATGGAAATAGTCAAGTACCTTAAAATTGTATCGTACTTGAGTTAATGTATTTAGTTACTTCCCACCACTTACTGAGGTTAGAGCTCTATCACTACTAACATCAACGCAACACACAAAGAACGTTGAGTACAAACTACATAATTGATTTAGATTTTTGAATTTGATTTCCACCAGTATACAACACGTTTGATCACATCTTAAACAATGGTTTTAAACATGGATAGTAACAACACGAAACAGCTCCCTGCTTGGTAAATTCAACCGTCCATATGGAATGGGACCATATTTCACAACCTGAAAATGTCACAGTATCCCTTTAACAGCCATGCTAATGCTGCCACATTGAGCAACTTGCTAATTTCATGCTCCACGCAACAGGGATAATTTGGTCCCTGTCTGTCTGCCGGTCTGTCTGTCTCTCTGCCTGCCAGGGAAAAGAGGTGTGTGAGTATATCTATGTGTGTGTGTGAGTGTTTCGCTCTAAATCATTGCTCATTGTGTCTTTCTCTTTGTTTCTTTTTCTCTCTCTTCTTAAAATCGATAGTGTCAGATGGAGAAAAAGTGTAACAGACAAAAAAAAGGGACACCACACTGAGGGAAAAAAGAGGAAGAAAAAAGACAAATAAAGAAGAGACTACAGATAGAAAGACAGAAAGAGAGAGGAAGACAGCGGAAGCACTGTCTTGCTGGATCAGGCTACTGAACAGATGGCCACACCACAGAGAGAAGACCACAACGGAGACATTACAACACTCGGGTTAAAATCTCCCCTGGACGGACGGACGGACTCTCTCTCTCTCTCACACACACACACACACACACACACACACACACACACACACACACGCACACACGCACACACACACACACACACACAGTGGCAAAGGGCAAGGTCTTTTTCTTTATTATCAGCATTTGTGAGAGTTCTAGACACTATTCTTTTTTATTTTTTGTGCCTACAAGGCCAACGTCTTTCTATTCTATTGGGAATCATGGAAGTGCTTTGAGGACATTTGTCAAAAACCTGCTTTAATCTAGTTTTGAAATCCATTTTGTTTAGACCACATACATTAAACTCAAGGCCCGTGGGCCAAATCCAGCCCAGCGCCTCCTTTTGCAAGAGCCTGGAAAGAATGTAATTTGCGTAATACAATTCTATATGCTGCATTATGGAAGTATGGTGTCCACAAACTTCATGTCCCAGAATGCATCTCAATTTTGTTATCCAAACACTGATGCTATCTAGCTGCTAGATGTCAGTATACACTAGCTAGCTTCTCAATAACATATAGCCGTCTACAACAGTGGTACTCTAGCCGAGTAGTTAATGTTACCAGCCAAAGTCTAAAGCCCCTTTTACACAGCCCGTTCAATGTGGGCCTGTTGCGCCTCTGTTGCATCTTGCCGTCTGCATAAACGTTACAGAGAAGTAATGGGGTGAAAGTTGTTCCGCCTCTGAGACTACAGAGTAGGTAATAACAGCGCCAAATCAACGCCTGTATAAATAAACAGAATGAGCTGGCGAGGCGGAAGGACGAGACAGGGCTGTGACGTTGTGCCGACATGTTAAATGTGCGACCCTCAACCGGGAGATTTAAAAGCAGGTAGCAGGAGTTAGCAGCTAACTCAAAGAAGAAGAACAACAACCGAAAATGTTTACAAACTGTGGAGGTTTGGGAGCTACCTAACCTCCGAGCAGAAGACGAGATCATTCGCCACATAACAGAGACGGTAAATGATTGTTATTGTCATGTTAATCCATTGTTTAGAAAATGTAAAACGTCACACTAGACTCCGACACTGCTGTTTTACCTGTCACACCTCTTTTAATTGCAAAATGCCGGCTTGCTATATAAAATCAGAAAGTGGGCAGAGTTGTGACGCTGTTGCTTTGTTCAGTGTAAATAAATGTGATGCAAAATAATGTGGTGATATTGTGCAATCTCTGTGTAAAAAGGGCTTAAGAATAGAAAAGTTGAAGCACAGGGAAGGTGATTTAATGAGATGGGAAAGCGGAATACATTATTATGCTTAATGGTGACAAGCCAGTATATGTTACTTGTAACGAGGCAGTGGCAGTGCCAAAGGAATACAATTCACAGCAGCACTCTGACACCAAACACAAAGCTAAGTAGGCTATTTTAAACCATATGAAGTCAAGTATTTAAATATTATTTGTTTGTTTAAGAGAAGATGATTGAATAAAATATTAAAATAATAAGACAATGTTTTAATATTAATTATAGGTAAATTAATTGTTAATCAAGAACTCAAAAAATCATCTTTAGAATAATCGCTAAATTAGTCATTTCATTAATCGACTAATCAAAAAAATAATCGTCAGGTTAATCGATAAAAAGTAATAGGTGCAGCCCTAGTGTCTACTTGTAACTGTATAAAATCTTGTATAGTCTTACAACTGGCCCTTTGAGGGCAACCATAATGCTAACCTGGCCTAGGATGAAATTGACTACTAGTTAATACATTGATAAATAGTGCATATTTGGTTGTATTGAAGAGGGGCATACACAACAACCAAAACATTGACCAAACAACAAATAAACATGACAAAAGCTCAAACAAACACAGAAAAACTGACAAAGAAGAAACATGCTCGTTTCACCAAAAGCACTCTAACCAAGGAAGCTTTAAGACTCTTTGAGCATTGAGTGAGTACGCTCTCATGACATGAGGAGCATTGTCCCTTGAGCTTAAGTTTGGGGAAAAAATTTGACCGATGCAGTTTTGTAGAAATCACATGCTATGGGTTATTCTGTTAAGCATATCCAATTAAATGAAGCGCTCCAAATCTCCACAGGGTTGTATGTTGTGGTCTGGCTTTCATAAGCGTCTTTTAAGGGCAAGTGTGATGGAGAAGAGCAAGAGGTAAGGACATGGAGGTAAAGGAAGGATAGAAGAGTAAAATTGGGAGAAGTTGAGAGGAAAGATGAGGACGGCAGGAGTGTGGAAGAAAAAGTTTAAGAAAGGACAAACGAAGACAGTGAAACAGAACAGACAAGAACAGACAAAACAGCATTGTGCCTTGTCAGCTCCACTGAAAGTTTCATGTGTAGAAGTGGCCTAATATCCCTACCCGGATAGGACTGGAGGTGATGAACTGTGACAGAGCTTGGCAAAAAAGGTGTATGTGCGTGTTTGTGTGTTGTCTGAAAGGGTGTGTTGAGGCTGCGATCCAAACAACATTGTAAAATATGAAATATTTAGAGGATGGATTACAAGTACAATGTGTACTTGGGTTGCTGTCAAGTCACGACAAAGCACCATTTAATCATTTATCCCTCGTTTCTTTTTTAGACTTGAAGTGGACTGTGTGCGTATGAGTGCAGTAAGGTAATTACACTGTATCCTTTCAAGTTGTATTCCTTAGCTACATTCATGCCTTCTTACATGTAAGACAACACTGCTAGTCATCATGCTGCACTATTATATGTTACTATAAGTGAGTTTAAATGTTAAATGTTTTAAGTTGTGATGAATCCAGCCCATTTGTACAGGAAATTTTCTCAAGTTTGAGAATTCTATAGTACATGATAGAAAATGACAGGCAGAGGGGGCAGCAGGCTAAGCAAGTTATCTGAAATTGGATATGCAATTCCTCCGGGACATTCTGGGTCTGCTCTGTGGTCTCCTCCAGTTGGACGTCTTCTTTAACACATCGAGGCATCCCGGAAGCATCCCCAAACCACCTCAGCTGACTCTGAGCCCAACCACCATACGAACGGAAATCATTTGGGTACACGTTAACATGGTCTCATTCTGTCCCAATGAGCATAAGTGAGGGTGAGAGCACAAACTGTACATCGAGAGGCTTGTCTTCAGGCGCAGCTCCATCTGCACCACGGCAGTCCAGTACAGTGCCAGAAGGACCAACCTGCCTGTGGAACTCATGTTCCATCCTACCCTTACTCATGAACAAGAACCAACAATACTTAAACATCTTCACATAGGCAGTAACTTACTTCCAACCTGAAGAGAGCAATCCGCAACTGTCTGAAAGAGTACCTTACCCTCGGATTTGGAGGTTCTTCACACTCCGCTGCAAACCATCTAAGTGCACACAGGAGGTCACTGTCCAAAGAAGCCAGCAGAACCAGATAATCCACACAATGCAGAGAGACACACTGAGGCCCATACCAGACACTCTTTACACCTATGCTGCACCTATGGCAAGGCAAGGTAATAGTAATAATATGTCCTGTCTTACAACAGTAATTGATATAAGATAATATAAGTGAGAGCAATTTTTCCTGAACCTCAACCAGATGTTTTAATTGCCTAACCTCAACCATGTTTCCCAAGTCTTAACCAAGAACTTTCAGTTGTCAAAGCTTGTCCATACTGTTGTTACTGAGCATGGAAACTGTGGGAAGAAGTCTTTATTAAAAAAGAAGAAGAAGAAAAAAAAATAATTTAACATTTAAAATTCAGTCATCAGATGGTGTAAAGTGTGGTTTTGCTGGACTATCAAATGTCAGTATTCTGTTTGATGAGTATGTCAGATCAAATAATGTTTTGATTAGGTGCATGTTTAAACAAACTTGTGTGTAAATCTATAAATCAGCTCTGTGATCTAAACACCCAATGAATACAACTTAAACTGAGGCTGTGCCTTTAAGTAATCTTTCAGTGTACCCACTGTTCTGACATCAAGGTGTGAATTATGCTCAGGAAATGAGACAAATTGTACAGTAACTAAATGTCAGGACAAGGTGTTATTTTCAAGGATCATGTAAATCCATTTTCAAAGAATTTTTGTTTCCCTTCACATATTCCTTGGTTTCTCTCTCTGACTGTACTTCCATCATTGAGTTGTTTGGCTCTCTTTAATTTTTTTCCCCTTCATTCTTCCCTTCTTTCAGTAGGATAATGATTTGACGCTGATCTCTTAACTGATGATGCATGGTGAAAAACAACTGCTTGTTTCTATGGACACCCTTGAGACGTATAATAGAGGGTATTATACAGTACAGCTGATTCAGATTGTGCGGTTATGTGTTAATAACTATAAGCTTGTGCCGAAAATGTGTTCATTTACTTTACTATGATAATCTAGTGTATTGTAAAGGTCACCCATTCTGGTTCCAATGTCCAAGCATATACACAAAACATTTCCTTACATGCCCATTTCTCACCCTTTCCATTCCTCATTTACTCACCCCTGACCATAAATAGATTCATCAAGAATAAAATTAAATGACTAGGAACCCATCCGAAGCAATATGTCAGACAACTTTCCAGTGTGTTAACAGAACAGACTCAAGTGAAAGAATCTACGATTCCACTCTCTGAAACGTAAATGCACCTGCAAGACATTCCTAACATGCTATACACGAACTGCCAGCTGTTTGGGGTTGGTTGTAATGATTTATAATGATGATGATGTATCAATCCATCACTAGAATAAAATTCAATGCCTATCAGTTATAAGGTATAAGAGATGGCTGTCCAAAAGGAAGGTTAATGAAAATAGTGCTGCTCTTGGGTCACCCAAAGTGTTTCTTTTTTCTAAGGAATATGGGTTTCTTTGGCTTTCTAATCACTGATGCCCACATACATCATATGTGAGTAGAGACAATGCACTTCAAGATTCCTTATTCAAGGTTCATTTGTTCTGCATTGTAGCTGACCCAGCAGTTTTATGTCATCAAGAACAGAAAAAAGGAAGAAAATCTTTGCTGGCATAGATCAATAACTGTAAGTAGGTAGTGATATTAATATTTAGAAGGAATGGTTATGCTAAAAAAATTTAAAAAAAAATACTGAAAGTGCTTTGCATGATCAAAATTCGGCAGTTCATGTAAAAAATAAAATCACAAGGATTCAAATAAGAATTTTTTTTCTAATTATATCAGTATTATTAATATGCTGCAAAATGTGTTGCACCATGTCCTTTCGGTATAGTAAAACATGATATGTGATTAGCAGAATCTATTTTTAACAAGCCAGCATTTGCCTTCAAGGTTTCGGGAGACAAACTAAATCTGACACACACACACACACAAATTGGCTGTTTAGTTTTAATTCAAGTAAGGCAAAAAAAAAAAAAAAAAGGTTAAATACCATCCATGCTGTGGCTTTTACCTGTCAGTTGTAATATATCTCATGCTGCACAAAGTTCAATCGGAGTTCATAAAGATTTAGACAACATTCATTTAGTATTTATTCATCCAAGCTGTGGGTTGTTGAAGCCTGTGGACTAAGCACTTTAGCTGCATACTGCAATGTCTTTATTTTTAATTTCTCAGTTTTTACAATTTTCCACTTCTTGACACTTCCACCCCTTTCTCTTACTATCTCCTCTTGTCCTCCATTTTTTCTACACTCCACTTCAGTCCTTGATCTCTTACCCATCTAATTCAGCAAACTTCTGCTCATCTACTAACTCCTCTTGTTAACTGCAACCAATGACCAAAAAGTCATGACATAAAGGAACTGTTATTTGACAAAGGTCCATCATTTACATGGTCGTGTTTGTTGTGTTTGTTAAAATAAGCGACTATACTACATTATATCACACTGTCACTCCAGAGTTGTGGCAATGCAAGATTTAAGAGTTACACTTGAAAATGTCAGACTTAAGAGCTACACAAACATAAAAAACAACAAAGGATAAATCTGACAAGGAACATACAATCCCATTTTAACAAGAAATAAGGAGAACATGCAGAGACAAAAATGAAATAGAAACTCTGAATGATGTGGAAGGAAAGCCGCAACGATTAGTCCATCGAAAATTTGTGGATTCCAGCTTCCTTTATCTAAGATTTAGCTGCTTTTCTTTGTGATTTATGATAGAAAATGAAGAGTCTTTGGATTTTGGACTGTTGGTTGGACAAAAGCAATTCAAAGACGTCACACTGGGCTCTGGAAAATTGTGATTAGCAAATAACTTTTTGAAGTTCTATAGACGTCACGATTAATCATGAAAATTATCGGCAGATTCATTGATAATGAAAGTAATTATTAGTGGCAGCCCAATGCTTAAGATGCTAAAAAAAAAGATCTATTTTTTAAAAACAACTACCATGATTGGAATTGCCACGAAAGAACTCTCGATTCAACTTCATGCTCCTTCTCTTCATTGTTCTCATCTAATCAAACACTGCAATCACATGCATTACACTCTCAACCTCTCCGTCAACTGGAAAATCCATTCAAGGCCTGGACTATCCACACATGATCCGGCATATACACACACCCCAATGAATCAATAGCAGACATTAGGTACTATTGACAACGCCAACTGAGGTTAACAATCTGGGTTAAGTGTAGACGCTGCCTATTAAGCTGTGTGTAAATGTGAAAGGGCAGCAGAATAAATAGGTCCAGATGTATTTGAATGGGATGAAGATTCTGCTCGCTCACATTCACACATCCAGTTCAACACAGTAATAGGCTTTACTTTAAGAGCAGCCACAAAATTAAAATCAAAGCAAAAACCCTTTGTTTTGTGTGTGAAAGGGGCAACTGATATCTTTGTTTCATTGCTGAATTAACTAAACCTTTACAATCCCTCACCTGCAAATCTTCTAAAGAAATGTTTTGTTCATTCACATGTTTTAAACCTTTGCTTCCTGGCATCCCCTGTTGTCTGTTACTTGCACTACTACTATACATCAATCCAGCACTATCTCACTCCAACTGTGTTGTGCTAACACTGAACAAGTCAAGTCATCCTGTTAAACTAACAACTAAAGTGTAAATTTGTCAATCGCATGATGTGTGATGGGCTGTGCAGCATAGTTAGCTGTATTATAAGGTCTGTATAACAAAGCTATCCCAGACAACACAAGAGCCAGATAGAAATATACAAATACCAAAAGCACAATAACTGTGGCTTTGCTCTATGTGTGTGTACCTGGTAGGTGTCCCACAGTCTGATCGTGCAGCGTAGTGGCAGCTCCCTCATCAAGAGGTTGTTCATCCAGCGGAAGGCAAACTGAAGGTACTCCACCTCGTACTGCTGCATGTGGCGGTGCACAGACTCTGTCAAAATAATGTTCACCATTAAAAAAAAAAACATTACTAAAAAACATAAAACATTATATTCCTTTAAGATCACGTTATAGTAACAGTGACAATTGTAACAATTGTGTACACAGACAGATTCTTTCAGAATTCCCCTCTCTGTTAATAACTACTGCAGTCAGTGACACAACCTTCTCTTCATAATAGAGATGTAATTACAGAGCTATCAGAATCGTCTGAGAAAAGCTACACACCAAACTGAGATGAGGAACGTGAGCGTACTCATAGTTAAATAAAGTTCCAAAGCAATTGCATGTCAGTGCAGTGAAGAAGTGCATATACTGAAGGCCCTTGGCATCCAGAGTTTGTGTTTATTATTCGTTGACATTATTGCTTCAGTAGAAGCAGATTAAAACTGTATTTTTGTCCATTTATATGATACAATTAATAATTTTTGGTTGAAGAGATGAAGGGTGATTTCCTATTGCACAAGCTCAACAATGATTTTAATCCTATGCAAAGCATATCTGTGTGTGTGTGTGCGTGTGTGTGTGTGTGCGTGTGCGATTTTTCTCCCCCACCTTCGTTTTAATTTAAGTTAAAAATACCAAAAGATACCTAGGCACACTCATTGGTCCTCCAATAATAATAATTTAAACAGAAACATGTATCTCTTCAGTTTTCCTATGAGGTAGGCTGCTTTTTCTGTTCGCAATTTGAGCTCTGTGAAACAATGGTCATATAATGACTTTTTGGCAGTTACCAAGAATGGCGAACACATGAATGAGCATATTTGTTTTTTTTACATCAGGCTTTAGTTTTTATCAGTTTTCATTGTAAAAATAAAGAATATCACCCGAGGTTTTTTTGACAGTATATATTATGAATTCTTCTTTGCACATTATTTTAACTTCTCTGCTATCAATCACAGCTGAGAACACACCAATGAAACAGCTGAACATAATCAATGAAGACAGACGTTCAGCTGCCCATTAGATGTCCACATCTGTCTCATTACACCCGTAAAATATGTTTTGTTTTCTCCTCGTATAATAATGTTCTCACTTCCACACAGAAAGAGTACCATACGTTGCATGGGTCAGTCTCATTATGGTATCAGTGTGGAGTTCAAACGTCAGTGTTAGAGTCATATGGCAGGCTGGAAGGAACACTGGCAAAGAAGACTGGATGAGAAATGTCCTGCCTATGGGGCTGTGACACAGAGATTGGCTGCCTTTGTTCCTTTCTCTGTTCTTGATAAATGTTTGTTTTATGCTTCTTTACATAACAAAAGATTAAAAATACCACTCAGTATTCAGCGACACACTATTTCATAGTCATCAAACCCATGACACTTATTCTCTCTCACACAATCACACATAGGCGCACACACATTTCATAACGGAGCTGTAATTAAAGAGCTGTCAGAGAATCTTTGAGAAAAGCCAGTTAGGGAGGAACTATAGCATCCTCACACTCTGTGCTCTTAATCAGAGCTGACTGACAAGTGTGCGCACACACACCCAAATAGAGCTTTAATAAAAGTTTCATTGGTGAGACATTACATAAAATATTTCCTGCCAAGAAAACATACATTAGTAGTCTAAACCACGCACAGCAAACACATGAATGATACCTGTCTTCCATTGCCCTTACATGCATGTTTAACAATTATGCACACACTCCACCACATGAGCAGGGTGTGAAGTAAACACAAAGCGATTATTTCACACTCTGCAGTTTAATTATCATATGCTGCAGTAAAAGCATAAATAAGGCAAGCTCATTAAAGGCGAATGCATCATGGTGACAGACTTTAGCTAACTGCCACACAGTGAGGGAGAGAGTGGAACAACTTCAGACAATGTTAAATTACACTAATGAACTTGCTCTGCCTAATATTAGCAACTTCACCAAACACAGTGAGGAAGCGGTGCATGATGGGGGAGTGGTGGAAGGGAGAGTCACTGTGGTGAGAGGGGAGGGGAAAGCTTAAAAATAATAAAAGAAAAGAAGAACAACAGGGAAAAACTGAAGCGTTAAAGCTTGTGACTTTTTAACCATGGGCTGCTATCCAGCTGGCACAGTGCTCGGCATGCTGGGTAGCGTAGTCAAGGGGGCTAAGGGTAGTTGTGGATGACATCTCTCATAGACACTGATTGACGGATGAGTTTTGTCTTGCATCCTACTGCTGGTTAAAGTTTAGGATGGAGGCCACGATGCCGCTCTCCACAGTGGACGGTAGCCCATGGCTGGTGGAGTGCACATGGACAGCGGGAGGTCAGAGGTCATACAGTGACTAGTGAGCGGCTCCCAGGATTCTGCTGACAAGGCCAATTCTTCCTGACTTCATGCTCTCCTTGGTACAAAATGTAATTACAGTTACACAGTTTTTTCTCTTCCTCTCTCATGCTGACTGTTTTTTTTTCATCATTTCACTTTCACTCAGAAGGCTAACAGAGCTGCTTTATTTTGAATCTTTATCATTTGTTTAGTTTTTTTCACAGACAACTATTCCAATTGATCCCTCGCTCATTGTAACCTTTACCCATTTCTCCTTTTTTTAGCCAGCTTTAGTGCCGATTTTTCTACCAGTGCTTGCATTTCTGCACACGTCTTACACACTAAGTCAGCACTACAGCGTGTATATGCATTACTTTGTGCCGGTCCCCGGATGAGATTGACCTTTTGCTAATCCTCGCCCCCATTAGTTACTGTCAAGCTACACCTGTCAAGCTTTCTTTTCTTGCTAAGCACATGTGTAGTTCAGAATGTAATTGGGCCAGTTTTACCACTGTCAGACAAAGGTTTCTTGATGTCAAACAGAGGTAGACAAAAACAGGCTTGTCGTTTCTACCCAGCGACTGTTAATTTTTGCCAGCTGAAATGATGTTATTAGCATATTTTAGAAGTTGTAGCAGGATTGTATTAAGAGGCTGAAGATGAGGTTGCATGTTATCCTTTCATACTTGATCCTATTTTCAAACAGGATATGTTCACTTTTGACATTACAGGGAAAAAAACTTTTAGAATAAGAACTTATGTGTAAAAAGTGTTTTCACATCCAACTACGTCTAAGAGCTGATAAACTTTTATAGCATTCAGGACACAATAAGTACTAGTTGCGAAAGGTGCGTTCTTTCATCTTTAACCCCACAAACTAATAAGTTAGTTAAAGATATGCTAACTTTTAGCTTTGATGAAACACTTACTACTGCTGGTAGTCAGCTAGTTAGCCAGAGTAGATTAGATAACCACAGTGTTTAAGCCATTCCTTAAAGGCTACAAATAAAATACACCACCCTCCAAACTCTCTCCGAGTATTGCTCTCGAAAGCCCATAAAGTTGCCGAGCTATGATTAGACAGTTGCTGTTCGAAGGAGGTGTTTAGCAAACAGGTAATTGTTCATCTCTGTGTGGTTAAGATACATTTCCAGGAAATAAAAATAGCCCGTCATGCGTTAACATGTATTTGTCAGTCTCTGCGTTACTCTATTTTAATAATTTCTGTTTAATTTAATTTCTTTCTCTATTTCTGGTTGCACTATGAATATACTGTATATCTGTTTGTCACACAGGGGAACTTTTATGTTTGTCATATCAGATTATGAAAAGTTCAGTTCAGAAAACTGTAAATGATATGCAAAAACATAAACACTGGCTGTAAATAGGCAGCAGCCCAGAGTAAAAAACAAACAAACAAACAAAAAAAGACACCACACCCTGCCAGAATTTAAAATCAAAGAGACCTAAAGGATAGCTGCCAGAACTTCTGTAATTTCATAAATTTTACATTTGCCTGAATGTTTGGTGTACAATATTTGAAGAAAAATGACTGTAGTGTAAAACATATGTGAATTTCTTTAAATAAGTGTATTTAATGTTCTTGAGAACAACTAACATACAGTATGTAAAGTATGCAAAATGTAAAACTGCTGTAAGCAGAGTGCATGCACATTGTGAGGGTGCTGTCTGGAGGTTAACACAGGACTGTGTGGGAAGAGTTGATGTAATAGACCACTGGCCAGGTTAAACCACACCAGAGCAGGCCTGAACCTTAACTGAATAGGGATTTTAAAAAATGGCAGGATTTCAAAATATAAAAAAACATAACAGTGTGTCAAGCAACAGACAAAATATCATGCACAGGAAATGCATAGCCACTTACACAAAAAGCAACTGCTGCTTCAGGAAGGCAAATTATTGTAGGCTTCACTGTAGCCTTTTTCTGCCTTTCATTATGCATACTCTCAAAATCCATCTACCAACCTTTTTACACAATTCAGGCTAAGAGCATGCGCTGCCAGTGGGTCCTCTCATTTACATAAATAAATTCACCTTTGGGCAATTTGCATGTTGATGAACTTGTGCTAATGCACTTGCATGCAACAAATACACAAAAAGAGATAAGGGAGAGATAAAGAGATCAGAGGAACATTACAGGCATGCCGACAAAGTGGCTTGTCTTTTGAGGAGTTACACGTGCTAGCGTCATGCAAGGCTAATGGGAGTTAGCGTCACTTATTACAAGTAGGATAATTACAGAGAGGGGAAGTCTGCGGGAGGGGCAAGAGGAGAGGGAAATACAACGTCGCCCACTGCTTTCATCCAATGAATCAAAGTAAAAACATAAAAAGCTTTGATTTTTATGAGGGTTGCATATGTCGTACATTTTCCTTAACTGATAGTTGAACACGTTAACAATCAATAATTAATTAATTTATAATTAATATGATACAAAACATGTCTTTTTCTCATTTCAAGTTTTATTTAACAATTTTTAGTTAAAAAAATTCTAGCAGCACATTAGATGTGTGATCGTTATGTAGTTCAGTAGCTCACGAAATCCCTCACTGTCTACCATGTTCATTTAGGCATCATGTACTTTTCCACTATAAAGCAAATCCTCTATAAAGTGTAATTCTCCTCCACTGAACAATGTTTTGCCCTCTTCTTGCCTCACCATTTCCCACTGACCACTTCTTCCTCTGTTGCGGCAGTAGTTTTTTTTTTAACTGTATAGATGAAATACGCCTTCTTGTAATACAACAGTTAATATATGAGAGCTCCGGATAAAACACATTGTTGGTTTATAGATTTTTAATCCGTTAAATTCTTAACAGCAATTAATCAATTAATTAACAATTATTAACATCCCTAATATTTCTATTTTCTAGCAAATCCCTGCAGTTTTTTTGGCCCCTTTTCTTCAATTCAATCAGACTTTACATTATAGGGAAAGAACACCTGCAGAAAATGGTTGATCATAAAAGTATCTTTTGTTCAAAAACATAGACTAGAGTATGCACACTTAGGCAGATAGTATGTAAGTATGTAGTAATGTAAACAAGAAGGTAGGTAGATCATCCAATCATTTCATTTGGGCCGAATGAAATGCTTAAAAAATAACTTACCAACCCTAACTTACCCAAAGCTTTAAAATTGTGACATTGTAGTTATCAAACCTTATCCTGTAAACATTTTGTGATAAATCACAATCACACCAATGTCTTTAGACTCTCCCAATAATGCAGTTTTAATTCTGTTAGATATACAGTATCTGCTGCCAGCTATTTAAATTTGAAAATATGCAAAAGGGTGATCTTAACCTAGCTTGGGTCAGTGCATTAATGCCTATATGGTGACTTAGCAACTCCTATAAAAAGTAAGAAATACACTGACAAAGTGTCAAAACATTGATAACATTATACACTTGTACAGACTGTATTTGTGTTAGAAATTGAAATTATTTTTGGGTTTCCAACAGCTTCATTACAACCATAAAATATGCCTTTCAACAAGGTTTTTCAAAAAAGTTGGGTTACAGGGAGGGAAAATGGGATGAGGAAGAGAAGGAGGAAGAAAATTGTTGTAAAATGGCTGTGCCTTGTGGTATGAAGCTGGACTCTTTTTTTTTCCTTTGTCAAGATATACTAGATAATAATGGCTGAGGATAATAATGGTGGGGGTGTGGTCATAAAAACACTAAACATTATCTTTTTTTCACCCTCTGTGACGGCACAGTTTGAGTGGTTTTTTTTCTCCTTTGTGACAAATATATACTGTAGGAGGAGCTAGATGCAGTCACTTTAAAGAAGTGGTGAGAAGGTGACAGAGAAGGTGGTGTGAGACAGACAGATCAGCAATGTCCTCTCCCTACTGACACAGTGCTGCCAACAATAATGCAATAAAGCACTGAGCTGAGGTCAAAAACCTCACAAACTCCCTCCTTCTGCCTTTCTGCAATCACAAACTCCTTCTTCCTTTATGCACTCCTGTTCTCCCATTGTCTTAACAAATAGCCCATCAACTACTAATGTCCTTGTATCAGATACCCAACTGATACAAGGCTGAAATAGAATACCAGAGTCCTCATAGGATCTCCTGAAGCATTTTCCTTTACTGTTTTGGTAGGGTGACTAGAGCTTGCTGTAATAGAGAATAACATTTGTTCATTTTGCAACAGGTTTTGTCCCAAGAACTAAAATTAATGAGATACAATATTAGTGCAGGTAATGTAATGTATTAGAATGCATGTATGTATGTAATGTATTATTGTAATGTTACAGCACTCTCAAAGAATTTGATCCTACAAGTTAGAATTTCTATCAGGAGCGAATCCTCAGTAAAGGAGAGGTAAATCTGCACCAGTCGCCAATACATCTGCTGAACAGACAGGACCCCACCCTGTATTACACTGCAAAATACTCCAGGTAGCCCTGCATCTGATAAGCGCTGATAGGTAATTTTAAAAGAGATGATGAGAGGCAATCGTTCCTAAAATAGATGCACTGTCGAGGGCAAAATACAATCCTGTAACACAAGATAAAAGCTATCTGTGATCTCATTAGATAGGGTAATGTCAAGCTAGCAAGATATAAAATGGCTCTGCCGCAACTATGATGACAGGGCACTTGTGGTATAAGATAAGTTAAAAATGTCAACTCATTTTTTATGTCTTTGGAGCTTGGAAGAGGCAGGAGGACTTTAATTATTTTATTTATTTTTTGTTGATTTATTTTTTCTAAACATAAAAAAAAACACACATACACATTTGCCCTTTCTATTGGCAAGTTTACTCTTAAAATCAAGCACGCACGCACGCACACACACGCACACATACACACAGTCTCTCTCTGTCCATTTAAATGCAACAGGTCCTCCCCTCTCTCTGGCTATCAGAGCAGGTAACAGGATAGTCAGATAGCACCAAGGTTAGCCAAGAACATGACCATTATACAAAGGCTTGCTTTGATAAGACCTTGTTCCGCACAATGCAATGTTGGATGCTACGAATCGACACACATTTTAAGAGACAAAGTTAAGCTTAGATAGAAAACTATTCAAATCATATTTACACATTCAGACAAAATGAAAAAGAGAAGGGGGATACAGAAGAAAAAGCTCTGTTGCTAATTAACACTTGTAAACAAGTTGCAAGTACGTGTGAAATTTCACTGAGCTTTGTCTGAGTAAACTCGACATGCACACATTAACTTCCAGCCCTCAGTAGGCCATTGTTTTGTGATAATAATCACCAGCACGCACACATTTCCCCAGCAGTTGAGTGGAATTAAACATCAGTGAGACATGATGGAAGTGTGGTGTAATTACAAACCAACGCAAACAGTGGAAGATTCAAGGTGTGAAAACAAATATCCAGTTGTATATCTAGTTCTAACACAAGATTTTAAACTATCAAAGAAAATGTAAGTGTTGAGAAGGCAAAGTTAAGGAACAACATCCTCAATTAAGGCAATATTTTAATTGATATGGCTTTTTCCATTTCCATTATCCTTTTATTACTTCTGTTGTAAGACAAGTGTTGCCTTCCTCCTCTTTGCCACATGCACATATTCAGGAACCTGACACAATAGCCTTGCTTAGGCACTTAGGTAAAATGAACAGAATGACTTGGTTAGTGTTGTAGAGGGGAATGTGGAAGACCAGTGCAGTCAATAATCTTTCTGGGGCAAAGAGGTCACAACAGGCCTCATACATTAAATGTTCATGCATGTGTACAAATGTTCTCATATTTCAACAAGAATAGGGGCTCTATCTTAGGCCTGGTGCAAGGCCACACACAGCACAAGTGCCATTACTAGTTTGCGACTGACGCCATTATTATTTTCACACACAGCAGCCACGTTGTTTAAGTAGTGAAAAGTACCAAGCTCATCTGTGCGCCCATGGCCGAGGTGGTCTTAAAATGAGGTGTGGTCAGGCGCATTGTTGCTGTATTGCTATCCTGAGGCAGCAGAACATGACTGCACCATTAACCAACAAAGACCTAGTCTAAAGTCAATGCCGCAATATTCTTTCCGCTATTTAAGGGGCACATTATTCAGATAGTGAGATGCGCCTACATAGACGACTTCACAACACACGTACACTCTCAGGTTTAAAGACCCTGCTTTCAGTAATTTTAATCATTTCCATGTGTGCTGCAGTAATGTCACTGCAGCAAATATTATGGGATACTTAAGCGGTTGTTATAAGTTATAATATTGGCAGGAATTTACAGAACCTGGACTGTGTGTGAGATATTTCAGATGTGTAGAAGAACGCAGAACAGAACATTAGATCCTGACCGATCCAGTCGACATGTCAGGAGATTTAAATAAACAATGAATTTAAGCTGCTGTGCGTAAATGCGCGCAAGTCTCTTAATGGGGAGACACATGTATAATTTCTGCTTCTGTGGGATTGCTGCAGGTAATGTTAGTAATACTTTCTTCATTCGTGATGTATTACTTCACCCATCTGCATCCCATCTGCTTTTAATCAGGATGATAATTTTTATGACCCAATGACCCGTGCATCTCTATTACACACACACACTCCTGTGCCACAGTTAATGATGGAACAAAGGATTTGAAGACGGCGGAGGCAGAGGGTCCACCAGCCAGAGACAACATACGTGTCCCACAGTGAGATTATGCTCCGTTTAACTAGCAAAATGGAAATGGACACATCCTAAATGCACTTGCACCTCAGACTTTAGACCACGCGCTATAGATCGTTTCAAATAGGGCCCTAGGTCAAAACCTCGTATATGATTGGGCTGCGTATGGCAAATTTGCAAAAATATGGCCAATTTGTTACAGGTGTCAGTGTTAGCGTGTGTCTTTTAATGTGAATTCCTGGATATAAAATTGTCACCTGCAATTTTCCGTTGTGGTCACAGTAATATTTGAAGTTAAAGTGTACTGAAGGGGAGAAGAGAAGAGAAGAGAAGAGAAGAGAAGAGAAGAGAAGAGAAGAGAAGAGAAGAGAAGAGAAGAGAAGAGAAG
>JBBPCS010000330.1:7934214-7959645 GCA_037974645.1 Hollardia meadi
TGTGTGTGTGTGTGTGTGTGTGTGTGTGTGTGTGTGTGTGTGTGTGTGTGTGTGTGTGTGCGTGTGTGTGTGTGCACTCCTTCCCTCCAAATGAAATGTCAACAGATTTAACAGTGCTGCGGCAAGAGCGCAGCGTTTTCCAGCGTTTTGTCGATTTTATTGTTCATTAAGCTTCACTGCCCCCACCCACCACCACCACCACGACCACCACCAAATCTTCTTCCTCCTCTCCCACTTGTTCGAGGCTTCATTTGCAGCATCTTGGCTTTGAAGATCACAAAAGGCTGAGGCAATAATTAGGTTTGTGCAATTACAGCGAGCTTAATGAGAGAATTCAGGAGTTTGTCTTGGCCCTATCTCCAATTCTCCACATTCCTCCATTAGGCCCCAGCAGCTGTGTCTCTCTGAAGTGCTGTCGACCAAGGGAGATGTTATTGGATTATAAAAGATGCGGTCATCACATTCAAAAGGCATATCAGGCGTGCACACGAGGCCTGGACGATGGAGAGAGCAGATATGCTAATCGCCTGCCCCAGACTGACCAGGAAGACAAAACAACAACAAAAAACAAACAAATGCAGCGAAGAAAGTAAAGAGAGCGAAAGAAAAGAAGACAAAAGTCACTCAAGAGATAAGCCACATCAACTGATCAAAGCGTTTAGAGGACGTCTAGATCATGTACTTTTGATGTGGAAGTGCAAAACCAGTCAAAGTTTATGATTCATATTCCACTCGCCATAAAAATAACCAAGCAAGGACGCAATGACCTTTAATTGTGCCTCAGTCAGGAATATTTGTGAAAACACTGATAAACCGGAAATTCCAAATCCCTTTGCAGATTCGCATCACTTGTTCGGCTCAGTACAAAGATTTAGAATCACTAACTGTATGTATTTTATGTACAGTATTTTTATTTTTTAAGATAGGATGTAAAAGCCTGACTGCCTTCAGTTCAGTCATGAAGTATTCGGTTTCTTTTCTTGAGCAAAACTGCTAATACAATAATGTAAAAATACCCGGTTACAAGTAAAAGTCCTGCGTTAAAAACCCTACTTAACTAAAAGCACTGAAGTATTATCAAGAAAGTGTCGAAAGTAAAAGTATTGGTTCTTCAGCTCATGTTGATACACCACGTCAGGTCACATAGTTTTGTTTTTGCCATGTTTTGCATTTCCTGTGTTTTTTCTGTGTACTCATCTGCCCTCTCGTTTCAGAGAGGCCTTGTGTATGATTGTCTGCCCCGCCCCAAATTAGTTCCACCTGTGCCATGTTGCCTTGTTTAGTCACCTGTATATCTAGTCCTGTGCTCACTCTGGACATTTCATAAGCTTGTCATTATGCTTTTTATGTAATGTGAAAACTACAGTAGTCAGATGAATGTAGTGGAGTGAAAAGTACACCATTTCCCTCTGAAATGTAATGAAGAAGTATGAAGTTGCATTAAAATGGAAATTTAAGTAAAGCACACGTACGTCAAAAATATACAGCACAGTATTTGAGTAAATGTACTTATACTTTCCACCACGAGGCTAATAGCTCATCACACAACTATCTGCAGCACTGAATTTTTTTTTTTTTATTAATGTACTGAACACATCTAGTCAGCTCCAAGAGGGTCCCCAAGTAATTTATGGGGTCTCTCTCTAGGTTCAGAAGTTGGAAGATTATTAGGTTTTCACTTGTGTGTTTGTTAACAATCTATCTTTAAAAAATTACATATTTAGCTGAAGTTTGGTGGACCAAGAACACTGAGGATCTTTGTGTTTGAAGCTGTGCAGAGGCTGCACTTTTACACATTTAAGATTTCATGTACGCTATAAGGAGACCTTCTTATAGTCTTGTGATCTCAACCATATGAGAGCCTCTCCTGGTACAAGTGAGAAAATAAGGATCACATTCAAGCTCATACCCCTCCTAATAATAGGCTCATTACATAAAACAATAACAGAAAGTCAGCGATACGTAGCATGCTCATTAATACAAATCAGGCCTTCAGCTAACAACATTATGAGTCTGTTTAAACCTGCAGTGCTGTGTAAAGTGTAGAGGTGGCATGTGTGATAGTACCAAGTCATTACTCATTACCTAATCAGATAATAAGTTTCACTTATTATGTAGTTACAGGCAAGATAATGCATGCAGTGGGTGTACAATGAATGAGGACCAATGGGGGTTTGTTCATAAAATAACAACTTAATTCTTTTATCTCATCGTGTTGCATAATAATGACTATCAGCCCCGTAATACAATTGTAGAGATGCGTGATAGGTTAATATTTGGAGGGAATATTTGTTTTTTGTTAGGTCTTGCCTTTCAGCGTCCATTTTTTTCAATTTTGTCAACTTCTCTATGGTTTGCCGTCTTCCAGTGAAGCCTCTTTATTAGTAACTAACGAAGCTGACATGTGACAAAGTACTAATGTTGTAAGCATTGCCATTTCAGCCCACTGCCACTCACACTCCCACCTTTTATTTTGTAGGATGCTGTTCTTCCAGATTGTTCCTCCTACAATACAATCACATCACTGAATGCTTCCTTCGAAGTAATCTATTGCTACATAAAAATAGATTCCTGAGGGTGACAGGGGTGTAAAGAACACAGATGTGCAACCAGCTGTTACTATGGCATGTGTGTCTGCATATGCGCGCATTGGTGCGAGTGTGTGTGTCTGTGCATCCACCAACCTTTATATCGTTGATTTCTTTTGCTATGCGTGAAGTCAACGGTGAGTTTTTATCCAGACAGGGGATGTGCAAGTTCTAAATCACACAAGAAACACACAATTTTAATAATTTAATTAGCTCTGTGAGTCTACTTGTTACAATATAAATTGCGAGAACGTGGAGAATATCAAGTAAACATATTAGGATATTAAAGCAAGAAGCCACAGGGGTGACAACTTCCTAAAGATGAAAACTGTCCATGCGGTCACAAGAGACTGTGAGCCTCATTCAGTGAAGCCGTAAGCTTCTAAAGTTTTAAAACTAGTCACAGGTAACAACTTTGTATTAAAATGTGCTTATTTTATATGGAAATCTTAATCAAATAAAGATGAGAGAACTTTTTTCACAGTGTGACTTAATAAAAAAAACAGAGGGAGACAAAGTCCAACTTCCTTAAGTTATCTTGAAGTAGAAAATGAGCTCAAAACGGAGGCAACAACCGGCAGCTGCATAGCTTAGTTTAGCATTAACTAGAAACATGGGCAAACAGCTAGCCTGGCTCTGTCTTAAAGTGATCAAATCTGCTTACCAGCATCTCTAAAGCTCACTAATTAACGCATTACATCTCAAGATCTTACAAGATGTTTTGTGCTGAACTATTTCATCGCTGGGAACACTTCCTGAAGTCACACATTACTAGGAAATGAGCAGAAAACCGGCAGACTTTATTTAACTTTGAACTGAGCCAGGCTAGCTGTTTCCAAGAATTTTTGCTAAGCTATGCTAACCTGCTGGTGGATGTAGCCTATTTAGCAGAGAGATATTAAGAGTGGTATCAATCTACTAATAGTAGCCTGCCTCCTTTTTAACTATTCCTTTAAAGCATAATAATATACATATAATATAAGCTACATGCTGTATATTCTGTAGTTGATTTGAATTAGCGTCCATGGCTGTGTTCACCTTGAAATTACATGGAAAAGAATTTGTTCTTTGTAGATTGTTTGCATGTGCTCTATTGGGTGGGATACAGGAAGTGATAGAAACCAAGGAGAGCACAATGTGATATTAAAAAAAAGCTTTAAATATGCAATGTAAAACCAGATAAAATAAAAAAGAGGATGCTTAACTACATAATATACTGTAAAAATGTCAGTGAAAAGCGGAGTAATATATATTGCCATAAGTCATTCTTGAAACCCAGAACAGTTGTTTTCCTGTAAGATATAAATCATGTTGCACTCCACTTTGTTTAATAATTTAATTCTAAGTGATTCACACATCCAATTGCTCATTTTCATGTAAATATGCTGTATATCATTTTATCTAAAATACTATATAATTTCATGTAACTGTCTTTGCGATTCAGAGATTCATACATCATATGTTTCTGCCCTCTCTCTTACCTCTCCCTGGTAAACAATGTGTCCTATGGGGCAGATCATGCAGGCAGTACCGGAGCCAAACATCTCCTTGACCCGCTGCTGCTTCAGAGCAGAGCACAGCTGGCTCATGGTCAGGTAGCGCTCTGCCACCTCAAACTCTCCCTGAGAGCACAGAGCGGAAAGGAGCAGAGGAAATGGGATGCCTAACTTGGGATGTTTATCCGTGCATGTCGACCTTTCATGGTTTTGTCTTACTCACCCATTTCCTGGTTAGTTCCAGGATGCTCTGTCTGGTTACACCCGGCAGTATGAGACCGTCCAGAGGAGGAGTTGCAAGTTCCTCCTCTGAAAAAGAATAAAGGAATAAACAGAACAAAAGAAAACATAAAAATTGTTCAATTAAACTGGAAAAATACTTGATTCCCAAAAGATGTTACATGCTCTTGTGTTGTAGTGACGTTGTTCTACCAGTAGAGGTCATACTTGTTATTGTATCCAAAGCACATCACATAACTTTGAACCTGTATCTGTATCTTCCACTTCTATACAGCGGAACAGACTGTGATTGGCCAAGTGAGTTTCTGGCAGTGACTAACCTCCATTCTCATTGATCCAGTGCAGGAAGATGTTCATGGTTCCTGCCTCAGTGATCTGATGGTCCTCTCCATACAGCCACAGCACCTGCTCACACCCATAATCCACTGCTTCATACTGGGCAGACAGAGTACATCCGTAGTTCCTGCAGAAATCCGGAGCAACAATTGCACATATTCAAGCTGAGTGCATTGATCATCAGTGAGTAAAAACATACATACAGCATGTATCTACCCACCCTCCCATCTTGCAGTCTCCAGTTCCTCCTTTCCAGGCCCGTGTGTACTTTGGGTCGGCCCACAAGGACAGGGCCCCTGATGCGTTGTTGAAGTAAGGGCCCACTAGACACATGATCACATACAGCAAGGCACGAGTTGGCTTCTTCACACCCAGAGAGGCCTATCATGGCAACACATAGCAAAATATTTTAGATTTTTTTTTGTTTAATTAAAACAAAAATAAACCTTCAAAATGACTGCAGGACGTCACGATCCTCCGTACCTCAGTGCTAATAAATGTTGGTCTGATGTACAGATCTGCTAAGTCTGAGGGAGGAACCCAGTCCTGGTCAATCTCTACCAGTCGCCTGATACACTTCAGCAACTCTGACTCATCAAAAGCCTGGAGGACAAAGAGGGAAGTGGAGAAAAAATGGGGGGAAAGCCATGGTGAAGTTCGAGCTGAACTTGCAGTTTGAAGGCAAAAACAAGAATTTGTTCATCCTTTCATCACTCCATCCATCCATTCATCCCTCCATTCATTCCTCTCATCCATCTCACAGGTAGACAAGCTCTCTTGGCAGAGTTGGACATGCGGTGCATGTTGAGCATCGGTCTGAAGAGACGCAGTCGCTCGTCGTCCCCACAATATAGCTTCAAGCCTTCAAACACCTGATGAGAAGAGAAAAGAGAAACAACATGAAGGGACTAAAGAAAGACAATACTATATTGCAGCACAAAATACTGAAGATTACTAAACTAAATAAAATACTAATTAAATCAGTGCTTGAAAAAGAGCTGCGTTGAGATCATCTGGGACTTTACATATCACAAATTCAAACATACCATAAAAAGAAAAGTGCTTCTCTCTTGGAATACAGTAATTTATATCGTAATGTTCTGCATTTACCTCATACCACCTCATGTGTTATGATCATACTCTTTGTTTTAAATTTAACAATTTAGACAAGATTTTAAGAAGTACTGAATTCATGAGTTAACTCCCTTACCCACCCACTCTACCCCACCCCAACCCAGACACTGAAAAATATTACAAAACCTTTGTAGTCATTCTTGTTTTTCAACATTTTATTTTGGGTCACGTGCTCAATTATATTTTCTTTAAATTGTATTCAAATGGAGCAGTTCTCAACTCAACCAGGAAACCAGGTGTATTATCATCTCTGTGCTGCCTCAGGTAAAATTCTTCTGGAGAGTACTGAATTATTTATTTATTCAGAAAATATTGTGTCATGAGTGGTCAAATTTGAACGTACTCTGATAATAGCCTGTAAAATAGCCACCATGTGTTTCCAGGTTTCTAGAACAAGCAAATTGCCCCCCAAAAATAGGACGTAGTGGTATGACCCTAGCTGAGATGCTAGTTAGATTCTTCTGCTTTGTCTTAATGTCAAACTGGAATGAAGGGTAACAAATACCCACTGCACTGCCATATAAATCATTTTTAATAATATAATAATAATATTTTCTCTATTTTTTCTCCATTTTGTTGGGCTTTACGAAATATTATTTGTTTTATCTTATGAAGTTAGATCTTTTGCGTTGAATATGGCTTTTATTTTGCCCCATCCTGGCTGAATCTCTTTGTGCTTTAGTGATTTCAGTCAAATCAGTCCCTTAAAAGGGTGTAAAAAACTAAAGCTAAAGTATGAATCCTGTACCTGTATGCTGTAGTGTAGTGACGAACAGGCCGGGTGGAGTGACAGGTTGCCAAAGGGCGTGATGAGTGGAGTCTGCCAGCCCTCAGTTGCATTCCACTCTATGGTCAGCATGTGGTCAGTGAAGACAGTCCCAAAGGGTATCTTGTCTGGTTTGGTCATGATATCCTTTATCCTTGGAGTGGAGGACAGCTGGATAACCAGGTCAGCTGCCTGGTGAAAAAAAACAACAACAACAAAACAGCAGAGAAAAAAAGTGACATTTTGGAATGAAATCCACCCTGTATCAACCTTTTGACTCGTGGAGCATTGTGGTCAACCTGTAAAGGAAAAGTGAGACTAATCAGCTTTCAGAAATCATCTTCCTCGTCAAATTGCTCCAATTTAGCCACGCTTTTGAAATATATGTTTACATATATTTTGTTGCATAACGCCCCTATTGCACCATGTCATTTTAAAGTCAAAGGCATATTATCTTTTGGTTGCAATCCTCCCTTCTGAAAGCATGTACTGTTACTGATGTACGATTACATACTTGTCAGAATGAAACACTGCACAACAAATCACATTAACACAAATGTGAAAGAATGAAAGAACGTGGTGTAAAACTAGAAATATTCTCTGTCCTGCCTCTTAATTTTGAAGAAAATATGTGCCTGCAAATCTACACTTTACTTACTTTAATACCTGACAGTGCTTCAACTTCTCTTTCATCAGATCATTTGCTTTACATGAACATGCTCATAATCAGTGCATTTTGTCTTTCAGTTCTGCCCCCTTCATTTCAGTCAAAATATTTCAGCTCCCTGGTGTTTAGCAGAGCTATCTGATAATAATACTGAGCATTCCTTTTTTCAGCATTTCAAAGAAAATTAATTTTGAATTACAGCTTCAACCAAATTATAGTTTGCATTTGAACCAGCGCATTGATTTTCAGTGTCTGTTTGGCCAGCAGAGGTTGCTGTAACATTGCCAATGTAACGGACGAGATTGCCACGAGCTAAGTGAGCCGCAGTTCACCTCTCAGTGATCGTACTGCTGCAAAAACAGAATCTGTTAACACAAGGGAAACAAAGACATACAGAGAGGAACTGCAGTCAGAAACAGGGTGGTACTTTCTGTATGCCTGCATTGAAGCTGTCTTTCTTAACCGATCCATGTAGAGGTCAAAGGTCACGGTTAGCTACAGAATAAAATAGCACTGAAAGGCCTTGAATCTGGGCCATTCACTCTCTGAGTCCGTTCTGCCTCCAGACTGCATTTATGGCGTGACAGTAACAGCAGGTGGAGATGTGTCATGTTTATCAGGATCATGTCTGATATCCTTCCCTGCTGTTCTGCGAGACTGAGTTATGTCATCCTTCGTTTTAAGGAGACACCTCTTTCTGGTCTGCTATTCAGTTATCTGTCCCTGCTGGCTGGGATTAGGCTGGCTCTTCATCCCCTCCCTCCTGATGCTGAAGGTTTCTTGCGCCATAATCCCAGATTACAGTACTGGGAAGTGGCAGGCCACCACAGTACAACACCGTGTGAAAGTGGAGTAATGCTTTGTTTCTACTGTATTTTCAGACTCATCTCTGATTGCCTTTTTTACATCAAATGCCCACATACATATGAACATACTTGCTTTTTTGCTGGTTCATTTTCCATTTTTTAAATATGTCTTCCCTTTTATTGTTCATCTACATTCTCCAAACCAAATCCAAGCCTCATCCTTGTGAGTGTGTGAGTGCGTCTGTGTGTGTGTGTGTGTGTCCAATATGTCTCTAATCTCCACCTGAGCCTGCTGTCTACTTCTCAGGCGTTCAGGGTCAGAAAACAAGCAAAGCTCCAGCTACTTAGCGTGAGCAGGGAAAGTGGATTCTGCTGAGCAGGCTGCACCAGGAGGAAGAGGAGGACGAGTACAGGACTGGACACTGGTCGTGTCCTTACCCCGCATCCCTCCACCCCAAAAAAATGGCGTCAACATGGACGAGTCAAGAGCTAAAGCAAACGCCTTAGAAAAGGAGGGCTCAAGTTGACAGCAAGCGGACTTGGACTATCCATTGGATTAATTTTTCATGTGTGTAGTTGTCACAAAAAGATCACTGTTGAATGAGTGCGACTCCCAAGGCCATTCGTTGCTGCTCTTGGCAACATGAGCACAAGAAGCAGTGCTGGAATATCTTCTATGTGGAGCAACAGGGGGGATTTTTAAGTGTCAGGAAGCCAAGGAATCATCAAGATGCTGCAGCTGGAGCAGCTACTGAGGGTAGGTGTCCTTAAATCACAATGCTATTTATCTATCCATCTATTGAAGTTTAGTATGACACCCATTCTACAAACCAAACAGCCCACAACACCCTTAACATGTAATAACTTGTTACAGTACCTTAAAGCTTGGATTACTGTTGTCAGCCATGGTGGTGGAAAGGTAACCGCTTCCCTGAAGACAATTTGAAAGATTTTATTAGCGATAAAAGTTGGAACATGTACCCTTTACAAATACTGTTCATGATAGCTGTGCACAAGGCAAATCAGCCAGGAAAGGTATAACCTGCTGAACAGGCTGAAACCTGTAGTGGAACCTGCTTTTGTTTTATCTGCTCTCACTTTGCATTACTGCATCAGAAATCTTTACATATTATCTCTCGAGGTAACATATTGCAAGCATAAGTTAATGTGGAAATGGGTTTTGCTATGTTTTTTTATTGATATTATTATCACAGATCCTTTTCCATGATTGTGGCCACAGTGTATCAGCAGTACTGTTTACCATCATATTGTACAAAGAAGAATTTCACGCTGTACATCAAATATCTTTTTAAAAGCAGATGTAACATAAATGCTGGGCTTGTGATAGAACCTATATGTCATTGTACATTGAACTACAACTTTACATATAAGAAGTAACACTGCAATATATATATATATATAGCCTATATAGTTTTACGTAGGCCTCTGTGTCTGAAATTTGGTTGTGCACTTAACTCTTAATGCCAGATGAAAGTACAAACCGCGTCACCAATATTTATCCCCAACATTCATGCACAAGTAGTCTAGTAGTCAATATTGTAGGGTAAGTTACCTTTAGAGCAGGAGAGACGTCTTACTCAAAGGTTGCTCTGATGGCTGTGTGAACCTACTCCCTTCTAAACCGCTTACTGCTTGCTCTGGTTGAAACCTGTCCCCTAGCATTCTTTTGTCATGACACAAAGCATTTAAATTAACTAATTAAAAATGGCATCACCCTTGACGTGGTTGCAGCAAGCTCGCTAGGAAGTACAACAGGGAATTTGTAGCTTCCTTTCATCATCTTTCATTTTATTTTATTCCTGTTGCAACATGAACTTTCTGTGTGAAGCTGTAGCCGACGTGAGACTATGTTCAGGGACAAACTCAAAACATTTTTTTTTAAATTAATTGGCCTTTCAGAATTTACAGCACCATATGCAGCTGTAACCTGTTGTACTGGATGCTATGTCACCTTCCGGCCGCTGGGTGGGGGTGTTGGCTCATTTTTAGAGGCGCGAGCACCCGCTGAGTTTTTTTTTTTTAACTGTTTCGGTCTCGAGAGCTGAGCTTCACTCTACCTGCTGTGCGCGTGCTTTCCGTGTGCGACTGGACAGTTGGCCAAACATTTTTGTCGTGGATATTTGCACTAAAAGCTTAGCAAGGTAACAAAAATCTACATCCTGCTAGCAAACAAACTGAATTTGTGAGGGTAAAACAGAAGGTGTGTGGGGCGGGGGGTTTAGACGTGGTGGTCAGGCGCATATGTTTGTGTGAGGATAAATGTGCGCTCGAGACGCTGACGAAAAAAGAAGACTGTTCATGGTAGTGTGGCTATCGTGGTCGGATACTTAAAAAACAATTTAATGCATTTGTGTAGCTTATTTTTTAATTAAGAGCAGCTTATTCTACAAATATACTGTTAAGTGTGCTATCCTGTTTAATGTTTTTATTTCAGCTGCAAGGAGTTGTATTATAGAAAATGTGATATTTACTGAAATAAATGCTACTGTGTCTTGAATTCGTAAGTAAACTCGTAGCTAATTAATTGGCTCGTTTGCACACCTGTAGTCTAAGAAGGGGATGCTTTGAATTTGAACGCAGTGGCTTTAATCATTCCACATTGAGAAGCCAAGACTTAAAATGTGAAACCGTCAGCTGGTTTGCATGTATATAACTTATATGGAATCTCCTATCATTATTTAGTTGCATAGGTTGGTCCCTTGTTTGTGTGGTAAGGTTCATTTCTTCAGTCCTTTGCCTCCTGCTTGTTTACTAGTTCTCAACTCATGGCCATGATGGCCACTGAGTCTTAAAACAACCAGTGGAAACAGTCCAATCCAGATTGAATGTGCCAGTTATCCAGTGCATCATGGTGTTGTGCTAAGCAGTGCTGGTCATCTCCCAGCAGATTAACCACTGCTTTCTCAGTGTTGTTATTTTTCCCCCCTTTTTTGTCTCCACTTTACTAACGTTTGATGCAAAAAAAATGATATTTTCTGCTTCTCTCTTTTCAGACTTCAGTCTCTCCTCTAGCCAGGAAGTCAGCACTGCAGCCCTGCGGCCAGCAGCATGGACTATTACACGCCCCAACAGAATCGTCGTCACAACCCCGTGGACAGCATCTGTCGCAAACTGCAGACCATTCAGTGGCGTGGTGACCGAGAGCCTAATTCACCATTCCAGATTCCCAAACTCTCCTCCAGCAGTTACGACAGCCCACAGTGTGGCCTCAGGCACAACCTGGAAGCCATCCTGAAGAAAGGGGCCCTCCACAGAGACGAGGGAGAGAGGGGCAAGGAGACAGTGAAGGAGAAGGCCAAAGGGATGGGTATGCCGTGCGCTGCAGCTTCCCAGAGGAGCAGCCTTGGTCCCTCTGTCCCTCTGTCCACCCCTTCCACCCCAGCACGCAATCCCCCCACGCCAGCTAACGTCACTTACACTATCACTAGCAATCTGGGAGAGAGGAGAGGTGCTGATGGGAGTGATTTGAGACGGGTTAAGACATGGCAAAGGTATTGCTCAACGCCCACAGGCCAGTCCAAAGAGTCCCCTTACTTTACATTCACACGAGAACCCCAGTTGGTGCAGCCAGAGAGCGAGACGCCGAACAAGAGCCCGCCTCTGAGTCGTACCTTCACCCCGAACCACAGCACCCTCTCCTACAACCTCAACTTCTGCTCCGCAGACACAGGGAATTCGACCGAATGTGAGCTGTCTTACCCAGCTCTGGTTGTGAAAAGACTGTCCATGGGAGATGGAGGTAGGGGGTCCTCCTGGTTTTTTGAAGAAGCAAACACAACCGTTCATGTGCACGTTCATTCTTGACCTTGGAAACAGTAGTTTGACCAAAAACTTAACTCGAGGTGCAGTGACTATCTTTTTCCAGAGCTTTCAGTCACATCTGCCGATGTAGTTTTTCTGTTTGCTGAGTATACTCTATCCACTGATGAGGAATGTGGCATGCAGGTGAAAGCTCTGGAAAATGCCTTTAAGTGGACAAGGTGGTCAAGATGTTTTTTGTGAAACAAAATCAATTATTTTGTCTAATACTTCAGTTATGTATTTAATATTTGCACAGGCAAGAAATTCTTGAAATGATGAGTTCTGGACAGAAGTTTTAGTTTGTCGACTGGAAGTTTTACATCTTGGAAGGATCTTTTATTTCATCAAAGTAAGGTTTTTGTTTTTTAAAACAGTGTTTTTAATAGGAACAGCTGAATATAATAATAAGAAGAGGAAGAATTTTTTATAAAGCTACTTTATAAAATGGAGACTTCAGTATTGGCATGGCTCTAGCCTACAAACTATAACTGGAATTTTTGGAGCGATACCAATATTAATGAGTAAAAGAAAATCAATAAATTACACTCACATGTTTTCCAATGATCCCTCAAATGTTGTTTTATAAAACTTGTGACAAAGATGTGATATGTACTAGGGGCAGGATATTTTACAGATTAACACTAAACTTTGTTGTCCAAAATACCAATGCACTGAAACAGTAAACGTATACTTCTTGTAGGTCGGAACCTACATTATTTCAGTTTTGTGCTTGCATGTTCCATATTACTAGATTAAAATGTTTAATCAAATTACCATGTTGTAAACCTGGGATGAGGTTGTATTCCAACCAAGTCCAAGTCATTGCACAGAGAGTGGAAAGAACAAGGGTTAATGGGGGCCCAGTGGGTGGCTAGATAGTTTCTAGTTGTATCCCCAAACTAGTTTGCCTCATAGAGCTTTGTAATGGCTAGTGTGACTGGCCATAAAACCATTACAGTTGTTGCTGTGCCTCAAGGAAAATGTATCATGTGCTTGTTTGCTACTCAACTCAACATACTCTGTTGTGTGTGTGTTGCACATGCTCAGGATCTTCACTGGCTTCTGACAACAGGAAGGAGAATATGGCAGAAATCAGTCTCATCTGTGAGGAGAATCTGCTCGATACTATTTTCTATGCCTGTGACACCCAGCGCCGAGGTACAAACACACACATGTTTACACAGTCTTTAATGATTGGGTCATGCATTTCAGTCTTCTAGCATTCTAGCATTGTCATTGAGTATACTATGACATTGTGTTTTTCTTTGCAGAAGGCAGAAGTAATTCCTTCAGCTTCCAACAGTCACACAATATCAGCATTGTCTCTTGTGCCTTGTAACACAACACAACACTGACAACACAAATCTGTTCCATTTATCTCTGTAGCCTTCAAGTGTTTTCATGTGTTCAGAGACTGCTGTGTTTTCTCAACATTTTTAATGTTTTTCTGCCTTGAAACATCTAGTGCAGCTATGGGATATGGAGTCTTTAAAAAAGTATGGAGGGTGATGACATTTTTTAAAGAAGATTGTCGGTTTTGTTCTTTTCCCTTCACTTCTGGATGTGATTACATCTTAGGTTGCAGTCTCTTCTGTTGTTTGTGCTGTTCATGTGATGTCTACTTTTATTTATATATATATATCAGCCCTCTTTGGGTCTGCATTTATGTAAAATTAATTTTAAATATGTTTAATCACACTATATAGCAACAAATGTCTCTTATATAAATATATAGCAAATTTCTCTAATTCACCACTGTTATATTGTATATGATATGAAACAGTTTGGAAAAAGAGTAGCATATGAGACTGTACGAAAGAAAACTAGTGCACAGTTTAGACTCCTGCTGTGATAACTGAAGGCTGAAGAGTTTTTTTTAAAGCTGGTTAAAATTCTTACTGTCCAAAGACGAACAGATTGAGAGTGCGTACTCTACAAAGTAATTTACAAAGTAAATTACACAAATCACAAACTAAATCCTTGGTAAAGATATCCAGAGATATGAGAAGATTTTTTTAAGTGCCTCTGTTATTGTCATGTTGCAGGTAAAGTGTACGTGTCTCACATTGTGGACTACCTGAGGCACACCACTAGTCGCAGCTCAGAAGACAGCGGACTGGAGGAACTTTGTAACATGCTTGATCCAGAACACAAAGATGTTTCAATTGACCTGGATACGTATCACGCCGTCATGAGGGAGTGGATTGAAGACTGCCGCAACAATGGGTACTGACAAGTAGACATTCTAAATGAAAAGCATTATTCCTAAACAATGGTACATTAAGAACATGGTCCTTATTAGAAATGAGAACTTTCAGGCTTTGTAAGTTCAGATCCACTGAACTCCACTTTAAAATGCCCATATTTCAAGATTCAAGATGTTTATTGTCACGGTTATATAAGTACACTTGTGTGAAAAACTTTTGCCGGAATGCGCCAATATAAAAATACAAGAAACAAAATGTACAAAACTGGATAAAACGTGGACATATACATACACCTTATATATAGCAGATGGATATAGCAGACTTTTGTATTTTAAATTTTTTGACAAATGTATCTTGGTGTTGTTTTTGTGTTAGTCTAAATTATTTATTAAATTTGGTCCAATTGCAGTTTCCAACCTCTTTAACATGGTATAAAAATGACAGTTTGCATCATCTCTACCAGTCCTGTGCTTTTTCTTTGCTTCTCAGAGAAGAGACACAATTTTTTTGTTTGAGTTATGCAAGTAGATGTGTAGGCGGGTTTTGCATCAGATGAAAGATTCCTTGTGATAATCTTCCCCCATAGTTTCAGCGACTCGGGTGGAGGATTAATATTGATGAAAATATTCAATATGAATGTTTTTTCATTTATTGCTTATGCAAGTGGTAAAATTTTGACAAATGTGAGACATTGTGCATCTTGTCCATTATGTTCTGGTGTTAAAAAACTGTCCTGATTTGTGGGCTGTAAATAAAACAACTTCATACTTTGAAGGGCTATAACTGGTACGATGGAGGCCAAATTGTAGCGATGATGCAACTTGTCCCTGTGTCAACTGTGCTTGAATACATGTTTATATATAAAGTGGCTGAGCACACGTTAGTATAATTGTCAAATGAGTAAGGACTGTGCGCTAGCCTGAAAGCTTCCTTTGCAGTGTGTCCAGGGTCTGTTTTTACATCACATAGAGGGCGAGCAGAGAGCTGTTTTTTAGTGCTCAGTGTACCAGGCACCAAAAATAAAACAGTTCAACAAATCATTTCAAACATGCTTTCAGGAGTCCAAAGGCAACAGCACAGCGCATGACTGCCAAATCCTAGAAGAAGCTCATGAAAGTAACCGATCTTGAACATTGTGATGTGTGCTTTCTCTGTTGCATCTCAGGGACGAGCCAACAGGTTACATCACGCAAGACTCAGTCAAACTCAGAGACAGCCTGTCTGGTCAGTGTGATTAGAATCATTAATATGTTTGCTTTTAATTCTCTTCTACTGTACTGCTCTTGTACAACTGATTTTGATGACATCCAAAGCTTTAAATTTTTAAATGTGGTTTGGATCTGTGGGTTTTAGCAAAGAGGTCCATGCTGCTCAATGTGACCTCAGGAAGCTTGGAGGCCTTTGGAGGGGAAGCATCCAGAGCAGAATTGTAAGTTGTGTGTGTTGTGATTCATGAAACTCTGAAATTCCTGTCCTAGTGTAAAAATAGAGATATTTTGGCAACTACAGCATCTTCAGTAGACTTGGTAGAATAGTGTTTTAATTATTAAATGTACTATCTGTTGCTTTATTTTTTATTTAAGTGATTAAATTCCATGTTGGATGCCACTAATGCAAATCTGCCCCATGCATCAAACAAAAGCATTGTATGTTCTAGATTTGTTTGGCCAGTGAGACAGCATCTGAAAGCAAATGTCAATCCAAAAGTGTGAGAGAGGTGAAGCTTCACCCCAATTTAAGCCCTGCATTTAGACCTAATAACTGGTGCCATGCTACAACAACTTCACTATCCGGTAGACAATTGTCGGTTGAATAGCTACATATTTGATGTGTTAAAATGGTAAAATTGTTTATTTCTGTTGTCATTTTAAGTAGTACATGTAACGTTTAAAGATATCTAGTTTAACACAGTGGTCCAACTTATCTAATGTTTCTGCTGTTCTTATTTTATGTACTGTATTGCTATGCTAGCGTCTTTGATAAACCAAATCTACCCGCGACGTGTGCCCGTTGTTCAGACTAACTGCTACTGCTAGTTTTGGGCCAACTCAAGCTGTCATTTTCTTTAGTATGTGGCCCATTGAACCTCACATTCATTGTTATAGTTGTTTTTATTATATGAAAGCATCAGACATGCATTTTGGATGAATGAGATGTATACACTTCGAAATAAAATGGTGAAATGAGAATATTAAATTATATGTTAAGCTCCACTTCTGCAGAGGTTTTCTACCCAGAAATAATTGTAACCGAATGTTGACTGGTTCTATATGTGCATGTGTCTGTGTGTTTCTTCCCTCAGTGAGACGTCGGAGCTGGTGTATTGTGTTGCCGACCTTCAGATGAACAACCAAAAGCTCCAGGAGGAGGTGAGGAAGTTGAAGCAGGTGGTGGAGGGCATGGAGGACAGCAATCAGAAACTGGCAGAGGAGAACGACGAGCTATGCAACCAGGCCAGGCTGTAAGATGCACATCCATGCAAATACAGGACACAGATTTATTGTAGCAGTGGTTTGTTGAATATCAATGTTTTTTGTCTTCTCACACAGTAACCAGCAGCAGGCCCAGAAGGAGAAGATGCTGAAGGATGAGGTGGAGGAAATGAAGGCCACTCTGAGCTGGACGGAGGAAGGCCGAGCTCGTGCCTCCGCACACAGCAAACACGTGGTCAGTCAAACTCAAGCAGCACAAAAATGATCTCTAAAAATGCATTCTTCTTTCATTCTTCACCTACACTATGTTTAGACATTGCAGCTAAAATGTACTGGACTGTATTTTCAACCATAAAAGCATCAACTGTTGTTGACCCCATTTGGATTCAAATTAAAATTCTTGGCATTCAGTGTAGCCACTTTCACTGGTATTACTTCTTGTGGCTGGAAATTAGTCATGTATTTTTTTTCTTTTGTACAGCATTACAAGAATTTGATTAGACAAACACACTTCCAAATAAATTGTTCGTGTCATTTATTGACAGGTGAATGCAGATTTTACAATGTCTTAAGGATTTTTCGATACCTAATAGTACAGGTCAAGATGACAGTGAGCATTTGTTTCCACAGCTTCTATTGATTACTTTTTTTTTTTCTTTTCAGGAGAGGGAAAACCAGAGTCTCATTACCAAGATTGCTTCTCTTCAGGAAGAGGTACCTCACTGTCCAAAGATTACTTTTGTTAGAAGACTTGACAGTAAAATCAAATACCTGACTTCACAGAGAATCAGTAGTACTCACCCACTCATAGATGGCTTACAAGTGTATATTGTTACAAGTTTTTTCATAAAAGGATTTGACCAGCTGCCCTAACTCCCCTCTGATGGCTCCCCAGAACTTCAAGGTCACCATGGAGATGGACGAGCTTCAGAGGAGAATAACAGAGCTGTGTGACATTAACGCTGACCTTCAGGTACCTTTACTGTCTGTCCATTATCATTTTTATATTTAGCTCTGCATTATTACATCCCTTCTCTGCCTCCCTTTACTCCTCTCCCATGGTGTCCCTCTTATTCTTTCTTCCTGGCATTTTTGAGTGCATAACCACATTCCTTCCCATTGTAAATCTGTCTCAGGCACAATTAGAAATCCTGGTCCACCATACTGCCATTGTATTGTACTTTCTTTATGTTGTTATGTAACTGTCCTTTCCCTGTCCACAGGTGCAGATTCACTCTTTTGATGCTGTTGTCAGTGAAAAGGACGCTGTGATACAAGAGGTCAGTGCCTTATGCTGTTTTATTATTAATTTTACCGTCACTGTAAAGTTATTTGTTGCAGTTCCAATTATTTTATACACAGAATTACTTGAATCCACTGAACACTTGTTCAGTGCAAAATCCTGTAAAATCTTATTTGCTTCAGCCTCCAAATTTGTTGCTGATAAGTAAAAACAAAACTCTAACTGGTCCTGTGTTGTGTACCTCCTTTTACAGAAGAGCAGGCAGATAAATGATCTTAAGTCAGCAGTGGAGGAATACTCCTCCATCACAGAGGTCAGTGTGTTGAACTCCCCTTCCAATGATTCATTTCTCACAGATCCTCTTTTACTGCTTTCACTTCTTACTGATATCTTTGGTTGCTCCTTCCTCATGCCGATGCAGACATTTTATTTGCTCTTTACAAACCATATTGTCTACTTACGTCCACTTTTTGAGCTGAAATGACTTTGCAGAAAATGAGGCACTGATTCTCTCTGATTTCCTGTGTGTTAAATGAGATTTGTGTTGAATGAGATTTGAAAAAAGAGTAAGAAATTGATCTCAAAAGCATAGATGTCTTAAACCTTGATTGCCAAATATTGACATTTAAATAGCATTGAAATATTGACTGAAGGTAGTGATTATATTTTCCAAAATGTATATGAATATTGGGGAAAAATAACATTTTAAAGCAAAAAGATATCAGTGTTTCTAGTGTACAGATAATTCTTTGCTATGTCCAGTGTATTGCTACCGTTATCAGCATGTGAGTCCTTGGATGATCGTCTGTGGGAATTAAATCACCTGCTTCCAAACACAGGTCATGTGCTCGACAGGGTTGCTTTAGTGGTTAACTAATGGGATCGACTGAGTCATGTTGGTGTGTCTGTTGTTGATTCCAGCTCCTGAGAGCAGACAAGAGCAAGCTGGAGAACCAATTGCAGATGATGCACCAGGAACTGGCTGGGTAAGTGAACCAATAATAGCCTGGAAGTGACGGGGTTTGAGATATTAAGGGTTACTACTAAGGAAAAAGAAATTAGCCACCTTTTATTTTTTCACACTGTTAATGTATGGAAGAGAAGCCCTCTAAGCCATAAATTTATACATGGAAAGAGTTGTCCATTGCCGCCTTTTCTAATTAATGTCTTTGTAACTTTTGATCTTCACCCCTGTGCTCCTGTCTGTCACAGTGCTGGTTTGTCCCTCTCGGTGGCCTACAGGTTGAACCAGAGCAGCTCAGGATCCCTACAGACAGAACTGGCTCTGGCACAGTCGCCACTGGAGGTCAGCACTCCCTTACTCTGTCTGCTTTTTTCATTTGCTCCCCTTTGATGCTGTCTGACTTTTTTCTCTCTCTCTCTCTTTCTCTCATTCTCATATCTGTTATTCATCTTTTCCCTTTTCACTCATTCTAGCATTGATTCTCATTTCTCTGTACACAGTGTTTCAGTTTCTGGTCTTTTATTAATTACAGACAACTCGTGGCTGTTGCACCTCTTGAATGTCTTCCTTGTAGCAGCCAAACTGTTGTACATACAGAGATACAGCATTCACACTGACAACGCAAGTTTTGGCCATGTTATGTCATCTCAGTTTGTGCCTCTGGCACTATAAGTTTTATGCCTACAAGCATTTTCATCCTCACACTGTAGGACTTGTCACACATTTCACACACAATAAAAAGCACTGTGTGAACATTACATATGGTTCTTCATATGCTATGTACTCCACACAGATGTTAACTGTTTTAAGTCTCTTGTGCTTGTTTGTGTAAATATGTTGCTGTCTCCTGCAGGCCCCCCATGGAGTTGACCATTTTTCCACCACAATGAGCTTTGCTTCCCCACTGGATGAGACGCTGGACAGGGAGGTGTTGCTGATGCTGCAGGGACCCACCCCTGAATACATGGCCCAAGAGTTCAAGAGCCTCCTAAACAAACTGGTAAACAAGTGTGATTAAGCATGTGTGACAGACTTAAATTGTAAAATTTACTTTAGATTAGATTGGTGACAAGTGGAATTTTTCATCTGTATAAAAATCCTACCCTTCACTTGTATAAAATGTTTTATATTTGACTTGTCACTGTTCCTGTCAACACAAAACCAGCATGGCATCAGCTGTAGCATATGTAAACAGCTTCAATTATTTGTTGTACCTTTTTGTAGGGCATTTAATGTTTCAGTTGTTCCTCTCTGTAAATTCAGATGCAGCCTGCCTAAGCTAAAAAAGACAGCCTAACAGTTAGCTTGTGCCATAAGGTGGCTACATTCAAGACTTGACTAAACTCTAAGAATTTGCTGTTGAGGTACACCAAGAGGTGACCGTCATCTTGAAGTTTTAGTCAAATTCAACTACCAGGTTAAAATTAGACAATTAGAATAGTATGATGTTAGTTTTTATTAATGCATTTAAAGCAGTTGTGTCTGATGTTGTGAATATTGTTTTCAGTTCTTGGCTTTCCATATTCAGCTATTCCTCTCTCACCATTCCTCACTCAGAAAAGGGATTTCACAGAGGAGACCAACTCTGTCTTGTCTACAGTTAGAGGCTTGCTGGACGACCATGCACAGCCAAGGGACAACTCAGTCACCAGTCTCCAGGTTAGATCCACTTACACACTTTCAGAGACATTTGAATTTTTTTGTTCAGTGTCAGCCTACTTACAACACGTGACATAAGCTTAAGAAAAGTTGCAGGTTCACAGTGTACTGCAGGGCTGTGTGTGTATAGGCTACAGTAGAGGCATATTGGTTGATTTCAGGCTGAAAAAGTACTTTTTTTAGTAGTTTTTATATGAATCATGAAATTATGTAATGTGATTTCCATCTTCCTCTCCCTTCACCTGTTGCTCTCTGTTCCATCTATCACTGCCTATCTGCTCTTTCTCTTCTTCCCACCCACTATCTCTCCTCTCTAGTGATCTCTCACTTATATAACTCTCCAACAGGCCCCATCCAAGCAGTGCTATTTAGTCAGTGTGTTGTACCATGAACACAACCCACTCCCCTCCTCCCTCACTCCAACTTTCTGTATCTCTCTGTCTCCCCTGAATCCCCCCCTCCTCCTGCATTGTTGCCACTCTGCATTCATTAGCCACGTACTGCCATACAGCAGTAAACATACCAAATGAGATAGAAATCATTAGCGGAACAGAGCTGTACCAGTGCAAGTCAGTCCTCTGTTGGTTCTTCAGTGTGCTGGCTGACATGGAAAGATTGTGTGTCAGATAGGTGCCAGAGCTTTTGGAGGCGTAAAAGACACACAGCTATTCGGGCCGTGAGGCTGCCTGCAGCCTTTCACTCTAGCGAGAGGCTGACCCCTTGGCCTTGTCTTCCCATAGACAGTGCAGGCCGAGCTGGACACAAGACGGGCAGACTGGGCCCTCAGCCTGGACCAGCTGGCCCAGTACACAGACTCGCTGGAGAAGGAGCTGGTTAAAATGGCCAGTAACATGAGGAGGTCCCGCACGGAGATCCTGCACCTTTCAGTCAGGTGGGCAAATTTGTTGTCTGTTCTCTGCACTCCCATGTGTGGCTGTGAATGTGAAAATCAGTGGGCAGTCAGAAATGTGTGAGCCGCTGAATGATGAAGTGAGTGATGACTGTGGTATGAGAGCAGTGGACAAGAGAAATACCAGAGGAAGATGGAAAATAATAGATTTGCAGTGGATCTTATTCTGGATAATCAAAGACAACTTGACTTTAAGGTAGGAAAACATTTCTTTAGGGTGGAGTTGCTCTTGTGCAGTAGTGATCTCATTGGTTGAATTAAGTCTTAGTAGGCAGAGCTAAAGAATTCATTTTTTTTGGCTAAATAAGGTAATACTGATGTCACTGAAGAAGCCATTAGTAAGAGAGCTGAAAGCTGATTGAATCTACTAATGTAATAACTGAAAGTTTGGACATAATGAGCTATCAGGGTTAGCTGGATAGCTTAGCTTCCCATGGGTCAAGACAGGCTTATAGATGTGTCTTGTTTGGGTGCTTGCAGAGCTTCCAGGATCTTTAATGACACATGGTCCTGATTGGATAAAAAAAAAGTTCCTGGGCAGACATTAAGAGGGTTTTATGCAACCACTGAAGTTATTTCTGCCATTAGAGGAGATCTGCCTGTCAGAGAATTTTTAAAACTAAATGAAACTACATGAATAACACCACACAGTGTCAGACCCCTGCAATGTGGGTTTCTCTCGGGTTGCTCTCTAGTGCTCTGTCTCAGTTGGCCAGTCAGTTGTGCTGAGTGGAGGAAAGACCTGTCAATCATCCTGACCTCAATGACCCCAAAGGGCCTGGCTCACTAGGTCTGGACCAATTCTGGACTTCACTCTGACTCTTTGTGGATGGATTTGCCTTGTGCCATGTATGTGTGTCTGTTTATATGTGTGTTCATGGAGACGGCCATCCCCTTCAGATATATAACAGAGTTAATGTGGTACAGTATCAGACCAGAGAGGGGGAACTGGTCAGGCTGTCCAGCTGGGATTTACTGCTGCTTAGTTGCCAGGGTAAACTCAGGAACTTTAATATTGTTTGGGAGAGAGGAAAACTGAAGAGGACTCACTATAAGCATAGTCCAACCTCCTGTCCTGGAGGGTTTGGGACTGTTCAGAGTAAGAGTGGACTATAAGACGCTACTTGGGTTTTGTTGTTGGACCACATTTGAGGTTTTGTTGGTAGGCTGAGATCAGACAATTAGGCTGGGACTGGATCTGCAAAACTGAAGTAAAGAAACTGTTACTGGGCCAGTCGGAGAACTGGCGCTGGTCACCCTGGGCAACAGAATGGGACACTGCATGGGCCTGCGGATTGGGTACAGTATGTCCACTGTACTGTCTTCTAGGATAGGGTTTTCTATCTTTGGCCAGTTAAGAGGGCTTGATAATTTGCATGTTTCTTTCTCATGTCTATTAAAAAATGAACAATCCCTCAGCTGTTTTTAATTACAGGATTATGTATTGTTGCACATAGGGTGCAGGAGCAGGAGAACCAGAAGCGGCAGCTGTGCGAGGAGCTGGAGCAGCTAAAGACACCTCAGGACAGCAGAGAGGCCTCATGCCAGACACCTGCACCAGAGGAAGAGGTCAGAGAGGAAGGGAGGAAGGGTGGGCTGGATCATGGGCCTTAAAATATAAAACCATATGTAATAAACAGCAGCAGCTACTTGCTTCTACTATTTTCAGAAATAATCTTTTAGTCTTGATCTATAGCCAGTTTTTTTTAGAATACTCAATAAAATGTACCCCGTCTGGGAGGTTGGCAAGTGTAACCTATACTATTTAGATGTTGAGAACATGTTTGGAATATGTTCAACTTTAATAATTTACATGTATGTGTTTTTGCATTAACATTCAGTTACCACAATATAAGGATATTAAAGGGCTTGCTTGGAGAGCAGTGAGAGAGCTCTTCCTGTATTCAGACAGATGGAGTATCTGGTAGAAGAGAGCTGAGTGTGAGTTGGCGGCTTAAGTGGACATGTGCACCTACACACACACACACACACACACACACACGTATACACAGAATCAGATGCAACCACACACCTACGCATTGCTCCTTGCACAAAATGTACTGAGGCACACTTCAATATTTCCATTACAGCACCATTGTTTTTACTGCAAAACGAGATGAACTTGGTGCTGAGGTAGATCAATTTCCATACAGTAAACAAGCTATACAGTTTGCACTTTGAAATCATTTGTTCAGTATAAATCTGGATCAGCAAAACAACCACTGAAGTTATATTTCTCTTTGTCAAGAAGAAAAAGAGCAGCATTAAAAAAATAAGAGATACTCAATGAGCTCAGAGGGTTTGCTGACAGGCTTTGCTGATAAGTAGGCTTTGCTTTGATTTTTCTGAATAGTTTTCTTTTCTTCACAAAATCACTTGTCAATCATGTGTCCAGTATAGCGTCATATTTTTCTCAGGGGAATGTGTTGGAAAAGTTTGACTTTTTTTGCAGTAGTACTCTTTTCAACCATGAATAGCGGCAAGGGCTTATCTTGGATTTTGCTACAGTGGGATTTCTCTCAGCCAAGCTTTGGCAGGTTTTTGTAGGTCTTTGCATTCTTTTTTTAAAGACCTTGTCTTTTTCTTTCTTTCTTTCTTTTTCTTTTTAGCCTGGAGATGACTTGGACTGGGATGAAGAGTTTGCCCTTCAGGACTTTCTGAAGAACGAGCCGGCAGACAGGAATTGCAGAGAACAGGGCGGGCGATTGGACAGCAGGCCCGAGGAAACGGCGGATAAATTAACAAACAGAGGAGAAGAGGAGGACGGGGAGGAGAAGTGGATGGTGGTAGACACAGCAGGAGAGGGAGAAGTGAGGGACACGTCCACTCCTCTGTCTATCCTCTCTGGGGAGGCCCAGACTGGGCACGGTGCAGCAAGTGGGAGTCGAGGTGAGTGGGGACACCAAGGTGGACAGAATGACCACCGGCCAACATCTCAACACTTCAGCTGCTTAGCAAATGTTATAACTGTTTTCTCCTTTCATTTCTTTAGTAAATGAAATAGAAAATAGGAAAAAAAAATACAACTTCTAATATACAGTATAATGTAGTAGCTTATTTTATTATGATATAGATTTATATTTACTCATAACCACTATATATAATACTACTGATAACTTTTAATGTAGATATTCGTTTTGAATTGGCTTTCAGAGTAAATCTTCTGAATATATCTTAGTCTTCCTCGAGCCTTTAAAACCCATTTTGCTCCAGAATTAGCCCAGGGCTAACTGGAACTTCATAAAGCCAAACCAAATAGGGCTAAATATAGTTCAATATTTTTGAAGCACCATTCTGACCCCCACTCACCCTGTTCCTATCTCTGATTCCAGCGCAGTAGGATTAACAGCAGAAAGACTTGAGCTAGCCTCATGTAATAAGAATGTGAACTAATACATCCTGTGTCTTCTGTGAAAACTGTAGATGAACATTTCATAAATTTAATGGTTATTGTAATTCCTTTCTGTTATGTGTTCTTTTAGCTATCTACTGAAATGCACATGTGTAGATATTTTAGCACATGGCAATACAAAAGCAAACTACAGTTTTATCCACTCGAGCTCTAGATTAGGTATGTATTTGCTTAAATTGAACATGCATGTCTCTCGCTAACACATAGCTATTGTTAAATAAGACTGCCATCAATGGGAAGAAGAGAATATAGGAGTTGGTTATTAGTTGTAGGAGTGTTTCTCTCTTAAGTACCTCTTGTGAAGCCAACAGCACAGTTCTTAGTCTCATACCAGCTAGTTAAACATTATCATGACTTCACTCACACATGCAGCCGGTGCACCAATTTGCAGGTTTCACTGTGGCTTACAAAGTGCTTCACAGGATAAACTCTAAAGGTGAAGAACGGCTTACAGATTCTGTTATTGTCTTTGAGTGTTGATTTGTGTGTGTGTTTTGTCTGTGTGTGTGTGGATTATCCCTGTGTAATCCATGGGAGTCACAGGGCACTCAACCACCCTTGAAGCACCAGTACAGTACACACACTCTCTCACTGTAAGGATACACACAGTCTAAGTCCGTTGGAAGTAGACCCCTGCCTTCTATGGTTGTTGTGGCCCTGGTCTTATAAAGGTTGCGCGTGTGTGTGTGTGTGTGTGTGTGTGTGTGTGTGTGTGTGTGTGTGTGTGTGTGTGTGTGTGTGTGTGTGTG